>BPLR01015762.1:0-180689 GCA_021605095.1 Caerostris extrusa | reverse complement strand
AAAATCTCCATCCTTGGAGTGATTTTGCATTTGTGAATCAAATTTAAATCTTTAATTTTCATTTTTGTAACAATAACTTGCATTAGCTTACAGTTCTGTACATATAATATTTTAATAAAATAAAGTGTTTCCATGAGAGACCTGAAAGTGATCCTCTTCAAACTTTAAAGCCGTTATAGGTCAGCTACAATGTATGTATATGTATCTGTAGCATGTATGTATGTATGTATATATATATATATGTATATATATGATTGAGGAACTATAATAAAATCAAGAAGGATTAATCATATTTATTAGTTATACAATGGAGTGTTATTCTAAGTAGTATATTCGGAAATAGTAAGAATTATTAAAGTAGTAAACATAGATGAACGAGTAAATAGTGCTTTTTTTGTTTATGCTTACAATGAAAATAGTAAAATAGTAAGTGAAAAAGATAATGGCAGAAAAGTAAGACTTTAGCCACGCGGTCTGGGTCTTGATATTTCCGCCCTAACTAATTTTCCCACAAATGTACCTTATTTAAAACGATGATGCTTGACTAATAGTGAGTTTTAAATTTGGATTTTTATATATACATTTTTGTAGAAAAATTGAACACTACATTTAGTTTAGTAATAGTCTAAAACTCATAGCAGATTATAATGTGAAGTAGAAGTAAATATTACTTTACTGCGGAATTGAAAATAAAAGCTATGTTCATAAGAGATTTTTTTATGACCATTGATATCTGATCGTAAGGATAAAAGAAAATGAAATATCAGTAGGGCTTCTTATTTGAATATTCCTATTCTTGCAAAAGCTAATAAGATAATGTAACTTAAGCTATTCTTGCTAATAAGATTGTTAATAGCTGAACAGCATGATCAATATAGGATAAATACAGTATTTATTTCTAATTGATATTTATGAGTTCAAATCAAGCAAAACTGCAAGTGTTATAACTCAGATTACTCTGCTTTCGAGCAGCACTGACAACTCCCACTTGGAATCTGAGCCATTATTACAGCATAGGAGAAAAAGAACGCAACAGTGTTTAAAACAAAAGAGCGGTTCAGCGTGAAAACATAGACATTCCAAGCACTCAAATGAGCTTCGTTTTCAGATCTTCTTTAAATAAAATATACTGTTTGATAAATTCAAAATCTGACAGCATTTGCGAATTGGTAATAATTACTCGTTAAAGCTTTTCTTAAGGAAGAAGCGCGGCATTAGGCTAAATCCACGCAGAGACATTTACTAGTACAAACAGAAAAACAAGTACACTTGAGAAACCTCAGGTTGTCCTGGTCTAATATCTAATTGAAACAAATGAAACATAAAAACGAAATACTCAGTGCCACCCGTAACGATAAATCTAATTGGAAAAGACATTAGTTCCTCTAACTGTGCAAAAGTGAAAAATATTTATTGACCATGTAAACCAGGTTTTTCGCACAGTTTAGAACTCTTCTTTCAGGCAATTAGTAATCTTCGTAGACAAGTTTGTTAATTCGAAACAATGGGCTATTCTATAAAAAATCATTAAGATGAGAGAAGACCAAACGCATTGTACGTGTCCATTCCGATATCTATTGCTAGAAAAAGCCATGTTCGAAAAATATTCGAAGACTTTTATAGCGTTCAGGAATCCAGGACGTTACGTGGAAAAGACTTTCGTGATACAAAGGTTTAATGCCCAAAAACACTACACATGGAGTTAGAGGTCCAATGAGGCATAACAGAAAACATTTTCGACTTCTGTGGTTGATTTGCTGACCGAAATGAGCCAGACGTTGTTGTAAGTCATTACAATGTAGCAAAATTCAAGAATTCATGTCTTCTTTTGTAAATGAACCACCAGATCCACAATGTAAAAAACTGATTAACATAAATAAAGGGATAGTAGATGCTAGATAAGTAGGAGTTCGTAAGTTTATAACTGTAAATAATTTTTCCTAAAGTAAACAACCATATGGTATTAAAAATTAGCAGACCCAAAATGACGCAAGGATTTTTTTAATGCTGTAGTTGCAATTTATTCCTAGCAAAAGAAATAAATTTAGGTAGTACTGCATGATTATTATTTTTTAAAAAAATTTTTACATGAATATCATCACTCAAAAGGTACATATACCTATCCAGTATATATATAATTTGTAATGAAATAAACACTTCTGTCTCGGTTTTGATACACACTAAAATAATTTTTCTGATAATTTACTCTTATGCACATTTTCAAAATCAAATCATTAAAAACAACTCGCAATAACGCGTTATTTACGTGCTCTTTCCTTAGTCTTGCGTGAAGAGCACATAATGATTATAAATCATGGCACAATAAAAAACATTTTAATTTTATTTTATAATTTATTGATTATCGGATGTAAAAGTCAAGTACATAAAATTTTCGATTTCTCTATTAAATGAGAATTTCAATCTCATTCATCATTCTCGAAATTTTAATTTTCATAATTCAATAAATTCAACTCGCGTCTTTTTTTCTACAAACGAAAACTTCTTATAAATTAATTGGATTTTTTATTTCTTTACATTATATTAAATGTGCAGATACAACAGACGCAGATTTGCAATGATTGTATTGTCGCAAAATAATCAATAACATCACATTGACTGATTTATTTTCCAAATAATGCGTTAGACAGTATATCGCTTAATTATTTGCTATTCACGTTTACATTTGTACATATATGCTTACATATTTGCTTCTCACAAAAAAATAACGGTCATATTTTTAAAAACATTACACGCTATTATTGCTAAGAATAACATGTAATTGTATACACACATGTATATATATATATTTGGTTGTAAATAAAAATTAAAGTGATCCGCTTCTTTAAGTCGTTATAGGTCTAGTATACGCCGAGACAATACAATATATATATATATATATATATATATATATATAGATAGATAGATAGATAGATAGATATCATTGTCTTATAATAAATCAAGATTAATTATATTTATTAGTTTTTATACAAATGATTCTTCATGTGTATTCAGATAAATAGTAAAATTATTAAAATAAGTGATTATTACTTTTTTTTATTTATACTTATAATGAAAATAGTAAATAAGGTATGTGAAAAGATAATGACAAGCATCAGTTTAAACACACAGTCACAAATTATGTCTTCACCACAATAGAAAGATTTTTTTTTTTTTTCTACACCAAAAATTATTTTAACTTAATTTTAAACACAAATAATGCAAAAAACAAAAATGTATAATAGTAGAATTTCACAAAATGTAAAAATTTCATCTATACATTTTTGTAAGAAAAATCGAGCCTAACAATACAGTATTTATAGTAATAGTCTAAAACAAATATTTTGTATTACTCAATATATTTTACAGAAAATAAAAATATTACTTGCAGAATTGAAAGTGATATCGTTCACTTAAGAGATTTTTTTATGACCATTGATATCTGATCTAATGATAAAAAAGAAAACATGTAATATAAAAAAAAAAAAAAATATGTCAATTCCTACTTTTTTTAGATTATATTGCAGAAAGTCCTTTATAAATAATTTTCATTCATTTTTTTTATGTTTATCTGGCGACATCTAATGGTAGCTATATGTAATTAATCTTAAAAAAAACTAAAATTAATTAATTAAATTTAATTACTGAATTAATATTTGAAAAAATGCATTAACATCCAGTGTCATCCACTACAAGTTAAAAAAAAAACAGTACTTGAACTTGATTGGATGAATAAAAAGTATTTTATAAACGATTGAAAATTTGAACAAGATATATATAGGGAGAGTGTGAACTAATAGAAGGAATTGAATGAAATATCTATAGCAGGCTACGTAATTGAATATTCCTATTCTTGCAAAGCTAATAGGCTCATGTAACTTAAGCTATTTTTGCTAATAAGATTGTTAATAGATGAATAGCATGATCAAAAGTATAAATACAGTATTGATTTCTAATTAATATTTATGAGTTCAAATCAAGCAAACTGCAAGTGTTTAACTCCGATTACTCCACTTTCGAGCTTCACTCACTCATACTCCCACCTTTGATCTGAGCCATTATTACAGCATAAGAGAAAAAGAACGCAACAATGTTTAAAACAAAAGAGCGATTCAGCGTGAACACTTTCCAAGCACTCAAATGAGCTTCGTTTTCAGATTCTTTAAATAAAATATACTGTTTGTTAAATTCAGAATCTGAAAGCATTTTAGAATTGGTTATAATTACTTTAATTAAAGCTTTTCTTAAGGAAAGAGCACGGCATTGGGCTAAATCTGCAGAGACGTTTACTAGTACAAACAGAAAACTAGCACACTAGAGAAACTCAGGTTGTCCGGGATAATATGTAATTGGATAAAATTAAACATAAAACGAAATACTTCAAGTGTTATCCGCATAACGATAAATCCGATACTAAAAGACATTAGTTCCTCTAGCTCTGCAAAAAATGAGAAATATTGATTGA
The DNA here is from genome assembly GCA_021605095.1 of Caerostris extrusa. Classification (NCBI taxonomy): domain Eukaryota; kingdom Metazoa; phylum Arthropoda; class Arachnida; order Araneae; family Araneidae; genus Caerostris; species Caerostris extrusa. Next base: position 176,227 of record BPLR01015762.1, on the reverse strand, counting down.
CCATGTAAACCAGGTTTTCGCGCAGTCCAGAACTCTTCTTCAGGCAATTAGTAATCTTCGTAGACAAGTTTGCTAATTCGAAACAATGTGCTATATAAAATATCATCAAGATGAGGGGAAGTCCAAATGCATTGTACATGTCCATTCCGATATCTATTACTGAAATAAATATTCGAAGACAGTTATAGCGTTCCGAATCCAGGGTCTCACGTCCAAAAGATTTTCCTGATACAAAGGTCTAAAACCCAAAAACACTACACATGAAGTTAGAAGTCCAATGAGGCATATCATCAAACATTTTCGTCTTCTGTGGTTGATATGATGCCCAAAATGAGCCAGACGTTGTTGTAAGTCATTACCCAATGTAGCAAAAAACTAAGAATTCATGTCTTCTTTTAAAGATGAACCACCAGATCCACAATGTAAAAAACTGATTAACATAAATAAAGGGATAGTAGATGCTATTGAGGAGTTCGCAAGTTTATAACTGTAAATAATTTTTCCTAAAGTAAACAACCATATGGTATTAAAAATTAGCAGACCCAAAATGACGCAAGGATTTTTTTAATACTGTAGTTGCAATTTATTCCTAGCAAAAGAAATAAATTTAGGTAGTACTTCATGATTATTATTTTTCTAATGAAATTTACATGAATAACATCACAGGAAAGGTACTTCTTGGAACCTATTCAGTATATAATTTGTGGTGAAGTAAACACATCTGTCTCAGTTTTGATACACACTAAAATAATTTTTCTGATAATTTACTTTTTATGCACATTTTCAAATTTCAACTTAAAAAAACATCTCGCAATAATAGAAAGTTATTTGCGCAAAATGATCCATAATCTTTATAAAACATTCCACAATGAAAAACATTTAAAATCTTTTTGTAATTTATTGATTATCGGATGTAAAAGTCAAGTTAATAAAATTTTCGATTTCTCTTTAAATGAGCTTTTCAATCTCAGTCACCATTCTCAAAATTTTAATTTTCATAATTCAATAAATCCTATTAGCTTCTTTTTTTTTTTTTACAAACGAAAACTCCTTATAAATTAATTGGATTTCTTATTTCTTTACGTCATATTAAATGTGCAGATACAATAGACGCAGAATTGCAATGATTGTATTGGCACCAAATAATCAATAACGTCAGATTTATTTTTCTATCAGGGGTCTCTAAACTTTCCAGCCTTAGGGCCATACTGTTTACTCCAGTAAGTACCAAGGGCCAAAATCGTTTTAATTTTTCTGCCGTTATCTATAATTTCTAGACTAGTCGTCGAGTACGCGCTCTGAGAGCATACGCTTGTCAAATTCGCTGGTTCAGTTACTACAATTACTATTGCGTTTATCGATACGACCGTGACACTTGACGACATCTAGCGGTCGGTTTCATTCGCTTTAATTTAGCTTTTCCGTTCCTGAGGGATTTTCAGGATAAAGATCATATGTTTGATTCAGAATATATACATTCCAAACATCGATATACATGCATATGCTATACTCTTTACCCTAACATAGCTACCGAGGGTAACCGCTGGATATTCACTAGTTTATAATGTTTGTGGGATTCATTTAAATTATTTGTTAGTTATGTTTAAGTTAAATTTTCTGTTTGTTATGCTTGTCATTAAGCTTTACCTAGCAAATAAATAAAAACGAGTTATTATCATTCTGTGTTTTTTTATCCAACTTATTACAGCAACAACAAGCTAATCGTTGTCGCGGGCCGGACTGATGACACTGTTGGGCCGGATTTAGCACGCGGGCCGTAGTTTGGACACCCCTGCGCTAGATAATATATCGTTTAACTATTAGCTATTCACGTTTACATTCGTATCTTATGCAATATTCTGTTTGCATGTCTATATTTGCTTCTCAAAAGAAAAAAGAACAGTCATATTTTTTAAAAAAATACCTATTATTACTGTTAATACATTGACATGTAAAGTTTAAGCAGCGGTGGAATTTTTAAAGCAGATAGTTTTTGAAATTGTAGAAAAATGTGTGCGTTGTTGAAAAGAATTGCATTTCTGTACAATGAGTACCAAATTCAATAGTAAGGTGGTTCGTATGAAAATATTAGAAACGATTAAGAAGTCACAAGTAATCCAAAGCAAAAGCGTGCAGTCAGCTTGTACATTGCAAGACTAAAATAAAAATCGTTATTAAAGCATTCTCTACAAATTTGAGTGAGTGTAGCATGACTAACGAGCTCGTGAGTATAACATGCCTAAAAAACCCATCCGAAACTTTACACGGGGTAGAAATCAGTAAATTTGCTGAGGGACATAATGTACACTGGTGTGCAAAACTTAAGCAACAGGTAAGTTTTTTGCCATAACTCTACGAGAAATCATCTGAGAGACATGACATTCAGAAATGTGGGAGAGTATTATGTACATAAAGGATGACGAAAACAAGACGCTGAAAAAGGAATACAATGCATACTGTATGGAATCAAAGAAAAATAAGCTTTATTGAACGCATAGTATCGTGATTTATGATTGTCTATCCAAGAGGAAGAACAACAAGCAGATGTTCCTTAATATGGAATATGCCCTCCCATCACTGCAATGGTTGCTTCGCACCGTCACCGCATACTCAGAACCAGCTGGTGCAGCATTTCTTGCGGTAGGAGTGCCCATTCCTCAATCAGCATCTGTTTGAGTTGTTGGGTGTTCTCCGGAGGATGTAAGCGTGCTGCAATGCGTCTCCCCAAAGCATCCCCCACATGTTCGATGGGATTTAAATCTGAGGAGTACGCTGGCCAATCCATTCGAGTGATATCTTCACTTTCCAGTAACTCCTCAACAGCAAGAATCCGATGTGGCCGTGCATTGTCATCCATAAAAATGAACTCTGGGGCAATGGCACCTCGGAACAGAAGCACATGGGGAAGGAGTACCTCCTCACAATAGCGATCCCCGGTTACAGGCCCTCTGTCGAAAACGTGGAGCTCAGTTCGCCCGTTCAGCAAAATGCCTCCCAGACAAGAACTCCAGAACCACCATAACGGTGTCTTTCCTTGAGGTTACTGGGATAAAATCGGGTTCCGACCTCTCTCCAAATCAAAACGCGTCGAGAATCGCTTTTGGTACAGAACCGACTCTCATCCGTAAAGAGGACACGACTCCATTGGTCAGTTGTCCAGTTTTTGTGCTCTCTGCACCACTGTAAAAGGTGGCGTCGGTGGACAACTTTCAACGGGAGGCAGCGTTCAGGACAGCGGGCGAATAGGCCCACTTTGTCAAGGCGTTTGGCCACAGTAAACCGCGACAATTGTCGCCCAGTTGCTGTACAGAGTTGCTAAGCAATGGCGCTTTCTGACTGCTGTCGGCCTCTTTTCGCCTGCAGGACGATATATCGGTCATCCCCTGCAGTTGTCTTCCTCGGGCGGCCACCACCAACCTTTCTAACAGCTATACCTGTGGTTTGGAACGCTTTCCAAGCGCGAAACGAAACTTTTGTTGATTCCGAACTCTGCAGCTACACTGGTGACAGTACGCCCCTCCTCCAGCTTTCCGATCATTCTTCCACGTATGAAATCGTCTAGGTGATTTCTTCTAGCCATATTTCACGAACTGACTCACTGGCACTTGCAGCGAATATGTTGAATTGCGTCTTCGTCCTTCCTTTTATTCTACTGTTGAGCTGCGCGCGCCGATATCACGCGTTTTGCGTACGCTCACGTCGCCTCCGACGTTTCGTTCCTGATATTTGCATACGCATGACGTTTCTACTGACTTACGTGTTCATTGTACTGATCTCCAGACCTCCTTTTCTGCAATTTCATGGCTATCTGTTAAATTTTTACATTGTTACTTAAGTTTTGCACACCAGTGTATCAAGAATACCCCAAAAGTTTGGTATATACTAAGGTCGTTTCAGGAATTTGAAGAATCTTTCAAAACGCAGATATAGATGTAAGAAACATTGAAAATGGTTGGCCAAGAAAACATGGATGGCCAATGTCTTGGAATAAAAAAAAAAAAGACGTAGACTGACCAACACCTGTATATAACAAAGAGACAACAAATGTTACGCTTTACTGTGACCAGACATCTTCAAGAAGGTGGCCTATTAGCTCAACGTTTTCAATGCTGCATCTCGTTGACCTTTTAAATTATGAAAGGAACGCAAAGTCAGCTGGGAGCAGAAAAGCATTATTGACAGCAGAAAAACAATATTGTGGGTAGTTATATTACAGGCAATTAGTGTTTTGTACTAATGAGGGTAACCTGTCACTCAAATCTGATAGCAGATATTCAGCGTCATGAATAATGAGACCTCACGAAATTAGCGAGTGTCTGTGCGACCAACACAGATCTAAACAATTGCAGATGGGAAATCGATGAATGATGGAACAACTCATGGGGTATCACTACATCATAAGTTATTCCATCGTGATTAGTGATAGACCATGGGCAGAAAAATTGTCTCTTGTAGACACTTTTTCAACTCCCAGCAGACAATTTTAGATAGTAGACCCAGTAGAGTTAGACAGACCCCAGATAGTAGTTTTCTTAGTAGACACTTTTCCAGCATCACTCCAACGAGAAGTGAGGAAAGATGACCCCGCCTCTTGACTGATTTTCTTAACGGGACTTTTATGAAGAAAAATGAGAGTTCTGCGACGTAAGAAATGTCTTTTTCTCTGAAGTGATTGAATAGGCCGGAGTTTCCGCCTGTTTTCAAAGTGAGTCCCTTGTGGTTTCATGTATCAATTAAAGTCTGACGCAGACTACGTGTTTAAGATTCAACGTAGACTCGAGAACTCTGAAAATCTACATCCTTGGAGTGCATTGCATTTGTGAATTAAATTTAAATCTTTAATTTTCATTTTTGTAACAATAACTTGTATTAACCCAGAGTTCTGTACATATAATGTTTGTAAATAAAAATAAAGTGTTCCCATGAACCTGAAATTGGTCCTCTTCTTCAAGCCGTTATAGGTCGAGAAGCTACAATATATATATATATTTATATAAGTCAAGATATATATATATATATATATAAATTGCAGACATAATAAATAACCTGATAACATTGACTTGAATCAAGATTAATCATATTTATTAGTTTTTCTACAAATGATTATTCATGTATATTCAGATAAAAAGTAAATTATTAAAGTAAAAATAGATGAACGAGTAATTAGTACTTTTTTATTTATGCTTATAATGAAAATAGTAAATAAGGTATGTGAAAAGATAACGACAAGCATCATTTTAAACACACAGTCACAAATCATGTGTTCGCCACAATAGAAGATTTTTTTTTTTTTTTACACCAAAAATTATTTTAACTTAATTTTAAACACAAATAATGCAAAAAATGAATAGTAAAATTTCAGCAAGTTATCTATACATTTTTGTAAGAAAAAGTGAGCCTTAACAATACAGTAGTTTTAGTAATAGTCTAAAACTCATAACTTGTATTACTCAATATATTTTACATAAAATAAAAATATTACATACAGAATTGAAAGTGATATCGTTCACTTAAGAGATTTTTTTATGACTATTGATATCTGATCGTAATGATAAAAAGAAAATGAAATATCTATATAAGGCTACTTAATTGAATATTCCTATTCTTGCAAAGCAAATAAGCTAATGTAACTTAAGCTATCCTTGCTAATAAGCTTGTTAATAGCTAAACAGCAGGATCAAAAGTAAACAAAGTATTGATTTCTAATTAATATTAATGAGTTCAAATCAAGCAAACTACAAGTATTATAAGTCCGATTAATCCACTTCCGACTACAAGTATTATACAAGTACAAACTACAAGTATTATAACTCCGATTAATCCACTTCCGATTAGCACTGACAACTCCCACTTGGAATCTGAGCCATTATTACAGCATAGGAGAAAAAGAACGCAACAGTGTTTAAAACAAAAGAGCGATTCAGCGTGAACACCTTCCAAGCACTCAAATGAGCTTCGTTTTCAGATTCTTTAAATAAAATATACTGTTTGTTAAATTCAGAATCTGAAAGCATTTGCGAATTGGTAATAATTACTTTCATTAAAGCTTTTCTTAAGGAAAGAGCACGGCATTGGGCTAAATCCGCAGAGACATTTACTAGTACAAACAGAAAACTAGTACACTTGAGACACTCAGGTTGTCCTGGTCTATATCTAATTGGAACAAATGAAACATAAAACGAAATACTTCAAGTGTTATCCGCATAACGATAAATCCGATTGGAAAAGACATTAGTTCCTCTAACTCTGCAAAAAGTGAGAAATATTTATTGACCATGTAAACCAGGTTTTCGCACAGTCCAGAACTCTTCTTCAGGCAATTAGTAATCTTCGTAGACAAGCTTGCTAATTCGAGACAATGTGCTATATAATAAATCATCAAGATGAGAGGAAGTCCAAATGCATTGTAAGTGTCCATTCCGATATCTATTACTGAAAAATATTCGAAGACCTTTATAGCGTTCAGGAATCCAGGACGTTACGTAGAAAAGATTTTCGTGATGCAAAGGTTTAATACTCAAAAACACTACACATGGAGTTAGAGGTCCAGTAAGGCATATCATCCAACATTTTCGACTTCTATGGTTGATTTGCTGCCCGAATTGGGTCAGACGTTGTTGTAAATCCTTACCCAATGCAGCAAAATCCAAGAATTCGTGTCTTTTTTTGAAGATTATCCACCAGATCCACAATGTAAAAAACTGATTAACATAAATAAAGGGATAAAAGATGCTATTGGAGAAATTCGTAAGTTTATGACCGTAAATAATTTTTCCTAAACAAAACAACCATATGGTATTAAAAATTAGCAGACCCAAAATGACGCAAGGATTTTTTTAATGCTGTAGTTGCAATTTATTCCCAGCAAAAGAAATAAATTTAGGTAGTACTGCATGATTATTATTTTTCTATATGAAATTTACATGAATATCATCACAGGAAAGGCACTTCTTGGAACCTATCCAATATATATATATATAATTTGTGATAAAGTAAACACTTCTCTATCAGTTTTGATACATATTAAAATAATTTTTCTAATAATTTACTTTTTATGGACATTTTTAAATTAGAACATCTTGCAATAATAGAAAGTTATTTGCGCAAAATAATCCATAATCATTATAATTCAGGGCACAATGAAAAATATTTAATTCTCTTTTTATAATTATTGATTATCGGATATAAAAGTTAAGTAAATTAAATTTTGATTTCTCTATTACATGAGCTTTTCAATTTCAGTCACCGTTTTTGAAATTCTAATTTTCATAATTCAATAAATCCAACTAGCTTCTTTTTTTCAAGAAACGAAAACTCCTAAAAATTAATTGGATTTTTTATTTTTTTACATCGTATTAAATGTGCACATACAATAGACACATAATTACATATCATTGTATTGACACATATTGTATTGTCACAAAATAATCAATAACATCGGATTTTTTTTTCTTTCAAACAATGCGTTAGATAATATATCACTTAACTTTTTGCCATTCACGTTTACATTCTATTCTTATACAAAAAAATATTTGCTTCTTAAAAATAAATAAATTAAAATAATAAAAATATTATTATTGCTAATACATTACCATGCAAAGCTTAAGTAGCGATGTAATTTTTAAGCAGTTATGGTTGAAATTTTTTTCGGGGGCGTGGTTGAAAAGAGTTGCATTTCTATACAATGAATACCAAATTCAGTATGCAGGTGGTTCGTACAAAAATATTAGAAACGAATAAGACATCACACATAATTCGATGCAAAAGAGTGTAGTCAACATGCGCAGTATAAGTCTAAAATAAAAAGGTTGAAAATCATTATTAGACATTCTCTACAAATTTAAGTTCGTAAATACAATATGGATAAAAAAAACCGTCTGAAACTTTACACGTAGTAGAATGATAAGCAAACTTGAAGAACATAATATTTTTAGAGAAACCCAAGAGTTGGGAATCTACTAAAGTGTCGTTTCAGGAATTTGAAAAATCTTCCAAACTACAGGTATATAGATGTAAAAACACTGAAAATGGTTTTCCAAGAAAAGCATCTCCAATGGATGACCAATATGTCCTGCAGGAAAAAAAAAGAGGTAGTCTGCTTATCACCTGTATATAACAACGAGACAACAAATGTTGCGCTTTACTGTATCCAGACGTCTTCATAAAGGTGGCCTATTAACTTGTCATTTTGGACGATGCATCCCATTGACCTTTTAGATGGCGTACAGAAAACAAAAACTGGACATCTCATCAATGAAATTACATCTTATTTACAGGGCGCCTGATGGTCGAGTGGCTAGCGCTCGGTACCACAGATTTCGGGTTGAGTCTCGGCGGTGCAATGGAGGTTTGTAGTGGTTCGGAATCCACTTTAAACCGTAGGTCGCGGTCTAACATGATCGTAGAGCGTTGTGGGGGTGGTGTTACTCGCGTCCGTAGCTTATTTTCAAGCTACACAAGCTATTGCCCCATGGGTAGAATTAAATGAGTAATAGCGGTGTAATCATTGCTTAGGGCGTAAAGATAACTGTGTATGTATTGCCAGCTGCATTAGGGGGAAAAAGTTTTATTTACAAAAAGAATGTCGTTTCAATGTCACTAGCTATTCTAAACGCCAGTTAATAAGGAGAGAAGTAGGAAGACAAGCTCCATTGTTTTGTCCTTCTTTTCATGCATTTAGTAAACTAATGCCAGTCCACATCCACAAAATAATACCAGGCACAGTTGTCTTTCTTATTGTCTCTGTTCTCTCCCCAATAGAGCACGTCAATAATAAACCTCTCAGACCGTCCCAAGATCTTGAATACTGGAGGTAATATAGTAAAACAACACAAATTCTACAAACCAATGTGATGCCAGAAAACTTGCATAAGGTTCAGAGGACTATGACTTTTTAATTGGTTTGCTATACAAAACTTTTTCTAAAACAAAATAGTTATTCCTCTTAAAATATTAACTGTTTCGCATCTGTCTATTTGCGCCCAATTACAATACCTCGTTAAAGTGTCAATTTTTTTTTTTCTCTTCTTAATGAGTTTATTCTTACAAGGACAGAGCACAACATGTGTCACATTTTGATAAAAAATAGTGATATATGCAGAAAGTGTAGCCAATTATTATAGAATGTTTAAAAAAAAAAATCCATTGTGAAAATCAGTTTTGTTACTGTAAATAGCGTTTTTAATAAGATATTCAACCAAATGTTGCAGTTAGTAATCTCTATCAAGATATTATTCTATTTGCAATGAATTAAAATTCCTTACACTAAAAAGGGTATTACTCAATAAATCTACTACTTTGTCCTCTTGTCCAGAAGCACTGATTAAGGTTCCGCAAGAATCGCAATATTTTGTAATAATTCTTACTTAAAATTACTCGCACTTTTATTTTTAATCGCAATAAAAACATTGTGTTATTTTCCCTATTTTGTGTAATTTCTCCCTTGTGTTGGAATTTTATTTCAAGTTAATATATATCTAAAACGTAAAAGAAAAGAACTACAGAATTCAACCTCCCACGCACCAGCAGCTAGTACATCAGATGTAGATATTATGAATACAAAGCTAATGAAACTGAAGAAAGAACAAGTAATATATATAAAAAAAAAAAAAAAAACTTTAAGTCAATTCCTACTTTTTTTCCACTATATTGCAGAAAGTCCTTTGTAAATAATTTTCATTCATTTTTTTAAGTTTATCTGGCACCATCTATTGGTAGATATATGCAACTTAAATCTAAAAAAACTAAAAATTAATTAATTAAATTTAGTTAATGAATTAATATTTGAAAAACTGCATTAACATCCAGTGTCATCCACTACAAGTTAAAAAAAATGTATTTGAACTTGAGTGGATGAATAAGAAGCATTTTATTAACGATTGAAAATTTGAACAAGATATATATAGGGAGAGTGTGAGCTAATAGAAGAAATTGAAAAAAATATCTAAAAGAAAAAAATTCAATTTTTAAAATGCTCTAAGCCTAGTACCCATCAGTTTACTGCGGCCAAGTTTTTTATTTTTCATGATGCGAGTGTGTTTAAAAATGTTAAGGCTTTTTTGGAATTACTAATTAATTTTTGTAGTTTTTAAAACGTGTTCAACAATTCTGCGCACGTAATTAAAATTTAGATAAATACATTTTAAAAAGGTTTTAGCTGCTACTTGACAAAATTTCATGAAAGGAAACAATATTAAGAGCAGTTCAATAATTGTTACATTAAAACTTGGATATTTAAGTCCAATAACTCAGATTTCATTTTGTTATATTCATCATGATTATGCTCATCAATGATGAATATGATCTTTATTAACTTTTTTTAATTTCCTTTTTTGCTATACTGATTAGTAATAATTAATGAAATATTGTTGTTTGTTCTCCATAATTTACTTTTTTTATTATATTCACATTATATAATTTATCTTTTTATTCCCCGGCTAGGATAAAAAGCCCTATTTAAATAATATATATAAAATTGAAGGGACTGTAAATGTCTTTTATTTATAAAATTAGTTTAAAATACTGATTCCCAAATACTACCCTTTTATGCACACATTTTTTAAATGTTATTAAAACTATAATAACGAGATTCAAATTTCAATTCTTGTTAAAAAGTTTTTACTTTATCTATTCACTTCATCAAACATATAGAAATTACAAAATTGCATTCATTATCTTCATATGGGAAAAAAATGTAACATATGACACTTTACAAATCGAATTATTCAATATTTTTACAAAAAAATATGACAAAACCTAAAAGGTGAGGTTTATAAATAAAGAATTTGAGCTTTATAAAATATAATTTGTCAAATAAAATAATATTCTTAATACATAAAAATTGTCGTTTATTAAAAATTTTAGAATTAAAAAATATCAATTAAAATTTTATTTTATAACATATAATTTAAACAAAAAAATCTTTTATGAATAAACAAGTTGCAAATTATAGAACTTATTATTTTCATTACATGCATAAATTTTTTTAGTAATGACAAATTTTAATGAAGAAAGCACCAAAAGGATAATTAAAATAGATTTATTAAATAAAAAAAAAAAACTTGCACTGCCTGATATACGCCAATGAATGAATGAATGAAAATGCAATAGTTGCAAGGGGAAAAATACAAAATGTCACTTTTAGAACTTTGTCACACTCATGTTTAAAACATAAACATAATGACACCCACAGATGAAGAAACTGAAAAAAAGTGATATACATGGTACACTGAAAGAAATAATTGATGAACTATGACATACAGTCTTAAAAAGTTTATATAATGATTCAACTGAATTTCAGGAAAATATGCAATTCCATTCAAGGCTGATTAGGGGCAGAAGCAATATTCATAGCTTCACTGCTATTGCTATTGCTCGAGTCACTAACATCAGGTGGTCCAGACACTAAATAAAACACAAACATATCAAAAATTAGTTTAATGAAATATCATTTAAAAAACATATTAATTTTGAAGTTCATTTTTTACTAAGAAAACTCACACATTTAATTTTATAAATAGTTTGCAAATTCCTCCACAAAATTAAAAGTTGACTTCATAAATGTTTAGTAAAAATTGTCAATAAATTTGAGTATGATCAAATAAAATATTTTTTAAAATTTAAATTTAAAAAAAAAACTCCTTGGGGGGGGGTCTTAGGAATGAAAGACAGCATGAGACTGTGTGCTAAGCATGAATCAATTATGTAACAGAAAAATTTATGCTGTATTGAAATATGTTTCAACACTGTTAAATAGTTTTTGAAAAATGTTAATATGTTTTTAATACGGATGCCTCATAGCTTTATATTCTACTTTTATTTAAAATATATGGCAAAATTGTCAGAATGTGATATTTTAAATAAAAAGGATTTACAGAGCACCCACATGTTAACCCGCATTTTTACATGTTTAAGTTGTTTTAACCCACCATTATTTTAAATATTTTCAAAAAAAAATAAAAACACTCTGAATCTATAAATGTTTCATAAAAAGGGTAATAATTTACTTCATAAATTTTTATTTCTTTTATTATTATTCATGTTTCATAAGATATGTTAGATCAGGAAGAAAAAAAAATAATAAATAAACTTTAAAATATTATTTTGTGATCATTTCCAAAGAGTTATACACAGAAAGAAATACATTCCTTTAAAAATGCATTGTGTTACCATTAATATATTAACACATAATCAAACAACGCTTTAAAATATCTCTCAAAGAATACAAAAGTATTTTAAATTATAAAAAAAAAAAAAAAAAAAACTAATGATGAGTAATTTTAAAATCAAAATACAAAATCAATGTTTTCTCTATATAATAAAGCCAGTTTTTATTGATTGATTGCAAGATATTAAGAATAGTTAAATTCTACTCTTCACTTTGTTGCATGCCATACATAATGAAGAAATGATTGCACCAATAATTTTTTTTTTTTTTTTTTTTATGATCTTGAGAAAATATTGACAGTGAGAAAACAAGATGGTCATGATATTATCAGTCGCTTTATTGCATTCACCGTTAATGTATAATCATCTCAATATCATGCAAGCAATCATAAGGAGACCTAACATTGAATGATATCATGAACCCATGATCAAATTTCAGTAATGCATTTGTTCAATTAAAAAATTTTCTATGTGCAAATTTAAATTAACAGAATAATTTTGGTAAAACACCATTTTTTTTTTTTTTTTTATTATTATTATTATTATTTTTTTTTTTTTTATGAAACCTTGACATATTAATAAAATCTGCATCATCATATATCATTGCCCACAAAAAGGCCACAGAATATGTAAAAAAATGCAGGATTATTTCCATTAATATTATTTTGCAACTATTTATTATTTTTATTTATTTTTTTCATTAAAAAAATGTAAACTTTTTTTTAACAACTGAAATTGTGTTTAAAGATTAAAACATATACTAAAATGCTAAAGAGATTTTTTTTTAAAATTCATGCGAATATAAAATTTTTTTTTATAATGTGCCATGAAAAAACGGAAAAATTCTATAAATAATGCAAAATAATAGAAGACTGAAGAAATCCTTCATATAATATGAAAATACTTTTCCAGAAAAAAAAAATATAAAATGATAAATCTACCTCAATTGTAGGAAAATCTCTGTTCACCTTAATTTACTATTTTTTATTTTTCCCATATTTTTTTTTGCTTCCTTTACGCGATACTATATTCTCTGCAAAGATAAATTTATCAAATTATCATCACAAACTTATATAAACATTCAAAAATAAGTAACTAAATTTACCTCCAACTTCAGCAGTTGTGGTAATAATATAAACAGAACCATTCTCAAGGTTCACCTGCAATATTTGGAGGGAAAAAAAGAAATGGATTCATACTTACTTAAGAGTTTGTAAGAGAAAGAAAAGCATAGTTTTAAAGAATCACATGCAAAAATATTTCAAATTTGCAGGAGATATAATTAACAAAGTGCAAATATATATTAATAGCACTAATAGAGAAAAAAAGATAAGCTAAAAAGATTAATTACATTAATATTATTAGTATAAAGCAGCAAGTTTAATACTAGTTATAAAAACATCTCAAAGTGCATAATTTAAAGAAAGTTAAGAATATAGTATCTACAAGTAACTACAAAATAAATAGCTATTGGCATATAAAAAATATTGATAAGGCACAAGAGTACTTTACTTAATAAATGTTTACTGAAAAATTTGTAATTTAAAATATTAAAATATTGAAAAATTATTTATCAGAAAAATTAAAATGTTAAAGGAAATTTAAGAGTAAGGATATCATAAATCATTCATTGCACATTATATTTAAAGAAAGTTGGTTTTATTTAATTAATTTTTGTTATAACATTTTCACTGATTAAAACATAATACATTTAACATTTAGCCCTTTTTGATAAAAAACATTGAATAAACTTTTCACTTTTAAATAAAAAATATATAAAGTTATATAATTAGTTGACAATAATTTAATAGAATATGAAATAAAATTGTGAACTATCATTTAATATATTACAAAAATAATCAGTCTATCAATATGATTTATCATCTATTTACAATTAAAACATGCTTATTAGACTTCAAAATTCATGTTAAAATTAAATAAATAAAATTTTAATTAAATCCTTCTAAAGGTTGTATTTCAAAGCAATTAAAAAACTATTCAATTGCTTAAAGAATTTAATAATTACAGCTCAAGCAGTTCATTTTTATAAATGTTTATTATATCTAGCTCTGAACATAATTACATGAAATCTTTATAAACATTTCAGTTAAGAATAATTTTTTCATAATAATAATAAAAAAGATGCTTTCTTTATTAACATTAATTACACTTATGTTCTCTTATAAAAATAACTGAAAAATTCCAAGAAAATTAATTTTCACTTATATATATTTTATACAAAACTTTTAAATTGTGCCAAAAATATCAATATTTTTTTTTTTTTTTTTTTTTCTGGCATTATGCAAGAATATGAAAACATGCAGTACCTAAATTCCCATGCAAAACTAATAGTAATGTTTATTTTATTTTTAAAAATATTACTTTTATGTACACAGAAAAATTTGGAAAGTCACTTACCTTGTGGTTGAGGTGGTCCCACCATGGGACTTGCCATTGATTGTTCACTATTCATGTTTGGAGTGTGACCTTGCGTAGGTTGTGCAGATGGTACTGGAGGCATTCCTAGAAATGTATAGAGGGGATTTAAATTAAATATAATTTTTGAATATTCCTTTAATATATTATATTTATATTTGAACAATAAAAGTGTATTATTAAATAAATCTTTAAGCACAAAACAAGATCTCAGAACTTTCATTTCAAGTTGATTCAATTCTGTAACAAAGAATAAAAACTATAAAGTTAAATGTATAAATTTCTAGTATATGTTTTTTTCTGTTAATAAACTTAAGTTTAAAAATACAAAAGATTTCGGAAAACAAAGAATTATAAAAAATGAAAGTTATGACTATTTATTTAGTATGTTTAAAAACATAACTTAATGTGAATGAAGAAAATGTGAGATATTAAATAAAAACTACCTTTTACTTAAAAAATCATTTCAACCAAAAATGGATTTAACAGATTTCCTAGAAGTAAAAAAAAAATTTTATGTTTATTTACATGGTTCATGTATTCCAAATAGACTAGCAGATGCTAAGTTAATAATTCATAGCATGGCAATCCTTATGCTTCACAATCAAAATCTGAAAAAATTCAAGTTTTATTTCATCTTCTGGATTTTTAAAATTTTATTTAGAAAATATTTTGTAACGATATTCCATTTAAGTAACTAAATAATTTTTATAAAAAAAAAACAATTTGGATTCATGTCATTTTCAAAAATTGTCATTTAATTTAAGATAGTTTTGCAGTAAAATAAATTTTTTAAGATATGCCTAGTTCAATCAACATTATGCAATCTTCAGATTCAATGCTTTTATTGACAGATAAAATATACATTTTAAGTAGGTGTTTTTCTTATTAATTAAAAGATTTCAATGTCAGCACTTTACAATTTAATTATCTATTTTTGCAACTGAATTCATTAATTTTGAATTCAGTAAGGATATGATCTATTACTAGGTTAACTAGATTTATATGATTTTCTAACAGATCTTATAACTTGTATTATTACCAAAATGAATCAGTCAAAAATTGCATTAATCTTTTATACTTACAAGATGAAAATAACATAGTTTTAACTATCTTTGAACATACTGAGACACTGAAACAAAACATTTGTAGCAAGTTTCTTTTTTTTTTTTTTTTTTTTTGGGTTTGGTTTGTCACTTTATGGTTATTTTTTATGCATTAGATCACTAGGACTAATTAGACCAGGCCCTACAGTTTAAAGTGGATTCTGAACCACTAACAAACATCCATGTCACCGCCAGGTTTGAACTTGAAACTTGTAGTACCAAACCGAGTGCCCATCAGGGCGTGCTAACCGATTGCCCATCAGGCTGCTCTTTGAATTATGAGAAAAGTGTAGTTGAAGAGCATCAAATTCTGGTAATAGCTTACATATAATATGTACCAGCCAATAGAACTAATAAAAATAGTGTTTAAATTATACAAAGATGGCGAGTTTGATACAGAAGATCAAAAGTGCCCTTGTCAGAAAAAAAAAAAAAACATGAGCTGCTAATACCTGACGATACAATTACAGGTGAACACTATTGACCCTCAATTAATGCATTTAAATTGTGCATTGAAAAAAAAAAATGGCCAGAATACGATGAAAGGAATGGTATGATAATTTCTCAACATGACAAATTTTAGCCGCATATGGCTGAGCAAGTCAAAAATTATCTGGAAATATGTTGATGAAGGATCCTATCAACCCATTACATTCTCCATACATTGCTCCTTCAAATTACCATTTATTTTCATTGATGATACATTGCTTGTTAAAAGCTGTAAACCATTTTTTGCAAAAAGTCAAAAATTAGCTTGAATCGTAGATAGTCTAAGAAGACAAATTCTTCTTTCACAGAACAATGAAAAGTCAAATGATTTCTAATTATATAAAATTTGTTAAAATTTTTAACAATAAAATAATGAATTAACAATTATAAGAATTTAGCATACTTATTACAAATTATTAGAACTACAATTTATTTTTTTTATATAATAACAATTTTTTGTTAGATTCTTATTTTATAATTTTTTCTTATATATTCTAAAAATAAAAAATATATAAAATGTGAAAAGAAAATTGTAAATTTCAATAAGATTTGGGTAATGTTGGCAATAATAAAGAAACTTTTTAATTTTTTTATTTACCTCTAACTCATTTAGTTAGAATAACTTTAGAAAGCAAATTATTGAAATTAGGTATACTTAAACTTGACAAAATGCAAAACATTTTTTTTTACTACTGTGTCCAAAATAAGACCAATTTTCAATTTAAAATACTTGGAGCTTATGGAATTTCATTTTTTTCAAATTTTTTTTTTTAGGTTGCTGATACTGTCCTTGACATCTATGTAAAATTTGACGTCAAAATATTCATTAGGTTTCAGTTACTCTTGATTTTGCAAGACGCTAAAACTGATTCCAGCAATTTTTGAAATGTCTGAATTAATTGAGCAAAGAATTTGCATCAACTTTTGTTTGAGGAAACATATAGAATGTTGCAGAAGGCATTCGGTGAGCATTCCTATATTGGAAAGAAATGTTTAAAAGTAGTATAAACAATTCAAAGAAGGCAGAGAAAGCGTTGAAGACAGAAGAGTCAGCCAGTCGACCATCAACCTCAACAGACAAAGCTCAAGCCCCAAAAAAAATGTAAGATTTGGTGCTTGCAAACCATCGATTTACAATTAGAGACCTTAATGATAATGTTGGAATTTCAAAAGGGCCATTTTGGGCCTCAAACACATCAAATCTCGATTGTTATTGAAAACACTGAATGTGCCAGCTCACACTGCATTGATTCTTTGTGACTTTTGGCCAAAAATTAAAACCCATATGGTTCCACAACCACCGTATTCACACTGTACGACCTCTAGCTATTCCCTAAACTCAAAAGACCACTCAGGGACACTGTTTTGAGTCGATTGAAGAGATTCAACGTGAAACGCTGCAAGCTTAGATGGCCATCCCTGTCTATGACTTTTTAGCATACATTGAGGATTGAAAAAAAAATAGTCGGTATTAACTGCATTGTGTCCGGAGAGAATTACTTTGCAGGCGATGAAATAAATTTGGAATAAATAAAAGTTTTTGGAAAAAAATAATAATTGGTCTTACTTTTTTTGGGCACAATAGTATATTACATGTAATATTCATTATTTCAAGACATTAAAGAAATCAATAAAAAAAAAAAAAAATGATGTAAGTTGCTTGAATAAAAAAAAAATAATTCAGCTGAAATTTAAAATAAAACAAATTAATAAAATTTTTCCCAGAAAGATCTTTATAACTTTATTTACCAAATTAACAGATCTCAATTTTAATTTTGTATGTATTGTTGTTTGGAAAAGGAGGGAGAAATAAAAGGTAGACTAAGGAGAAAGCAAACTTGTGCATGCATAAATTTAAAGAAAACCAGAGGTGGATACTGCAGAAGTTGAAGACAGATAGAAATCCATGTTTGGGGCAGAAGACAGGAAAGAAATGTCCTTGCTCAAAAGAATTGTGCACAAATAACTGCAGTGCAACAAAAGAAAAATAAATAAATACATATGTTAGTTTTCCTGAGTTAAAGGGGCCACTAGGGGCCAACAAATTAACAATGTAAAATTACAAAATGGAGCAGACTATGCAAAACCATATATAATAATGTTTGAAATACTAGCTTAATAAAATATTCATAGCTAAAAATGTACAGTAGGTTGATGTTTAAAATGAAAAGAAGTTTGTAAAAAGAATTGGAGCATTGAAGCAAAAAGAAGGTCAATCAATAAAAAACAATTCAAATTTTGAAATAAAAGAATTTACTCATAAAAGTCGGATAAATTTATCTATGAACATTTTTTTTTTTTTTTTTTTGTATATATCTCACTAATTTATATCTAAAAAAATATTACACCTCTATCTTTCTCCAAAAAATTTTAAGAATAAATGAAACAATACCAAGAAAGAAAAATGCATCAGTTTAAAATTGTAATTGCACTAAAACATAAATATCATCAAATATAAAAACTATAAAATAAGGCAAAAAAAATTCCAACACAAGAATAATAATAAAATCATAATTTTTAATATATACAATCATAATAATAATGAATTATTTTGGTTAAATTCCAGAACATTATGGTATTTTCCTAATAGCTAGGTATGGTAAAAGTGTGCAAAGTGCACTAAAATTGAGCTAAACATTGCAATTTGCCACTTTTCAATTTAAATTTTTAATTTCATGCAATGGTTCAGATTTCAAAACAATGATGAAGATATTAAAAATTTTTAAGATAAAAGAACTATTTACAGAAAAATTATGTCTGAATTTCAAACATATGAAAAAGATCTTAATTTTAACATAGCAATCAAATAATGCTGCTGTTTAACTACAACATTTTTAACCAACTTTAATTTTTTGAAGAAAAGCAAAAAAAAATAGTTTTTATCAAATATTTCATGTTTGATAATTTTAATTTCATGATTACTGCGTAATTTTGTCTTTTTATTTGCATATCGATACTATGTTTGTAGATGGAAAAAAAAAATTAGTAATGAAATGAGAATGTCACTCATTTATTTACTATTTTTGTCACTTTTGATTGTATTTATATTAAAGATTAATATGCTCAGCTAATAGAAAAGTACCAAGATTTTTAATATACAATTTCAAATTATATGTACTAAAATAGTTTTTTTTTCCCCCATTTTTTTTGCTTCTATAGGTTAACACACTTATCTGTAACAATTCATTTTCTCTCTTTAATTTATTTAAAAATAATAGGCATAAAAAAATATTGAACAATTAATTAATCAGGAAATATCAAAAATTTGCATACAGAGAAAAACTAACTAAAAGCAAAGACATTGAATAGGTGGGTTAAAAAAAAAAATTCATTAGTTTTTAAGATGAATTTTTGAAATTTTTTTTTAAAGATAACTAAAATTTCAAAATAATAAATAATCATTTTTAATACCAATAAAAATCCTATTGAATGCAACCTCTATTAACTATATATTTTTTTATTTTAATAAAATTGAGATAGGAAGGGAAAAACCCTAACAATCAATTTTATTGTAATCAACTTGAAAATGACAAAAAGAATGTATGAATTTCAACAAAAGCAATTGTCACCATGTTTATGTCTTCTTTTTTGTTTTTTACTATAATTTAATGCATCAGTTAAGGTTAGAAAACAAAATATCAAATTGGGAAAATAAAAACAAAAAAATTGTAAAATGTTTCTTGATGGAAATAAAGCATAATTTGTGTATAGGTGTAATCTACATTAGTATCTAGTAATTAACATTCCAAATGTTAGCCCTTAAAAAATGAATCAATGATATATATAATTATTAATTCAAGATTACTGAATAATAGCAGCATAGATCAGCATCTATGGATGACTTATGATGAGTAATTATAACAAAATTCAATGTAGAATTTTATTAAAATTATTTGCGTATATATCAAAATGAAAAAAAAATGTTTCAGAATTAATATTTTTATAGAATAAGTAGTTTAAATAATATTTTTCTTAACCCTATATTGACTATGTATAAATTTAATGCAGTTTCTTTCTTTAATTATATTTACTTATTAATGTTATGAGCATTTATATCAGTAAAAAAGTAATTTATAAAAAGACAAATTAGTCTATTACAAATATCTAAAAAATGCAAACAAAATGAACTTGTACCATTTATAATGCTCTACTGAAATGAAAGTTCAATCTAGAAGTTATATATAAAAAGTTAGAATTTTATATAAACAAAAAATAATAATAATTAAATAAACAAAAAAATTAGACAACACAATAAATTTTATTTAAACTCATTCAAATGTGAAAAAACATTTTTCAACAACAATACTTATGGTTCAGAGAAAAAAAAAAATTACCTTAATTTATCTCTGTAAAAAAAAAATTATAGATAACATTAAATGATAAATAAGCGAAATTCGATCGGATGAATTATTAAGATAATAAATTCCCAAAATGATCATTTTATTAATTTTATAATTAAAAAAACTTTTAAAATTCAAATGACAGGAAAAAATTTTTATTAATGGAATGATATACTTATAATTAGACAATTACTTTCCTAATATTGCTAATTAGTTTATTTAAATTCTTCTTTTGAATAAGCAATATTAATCAGGAATGCAAACACTATAATGAATATTGTATTTAAAATTATTTAAACTCATAACATTTACCATTCTTAAATTTTAAATTCCAGTATTTTTTATTTTAAATAAATATTGCAGATTCATACCATGCTGAGGTCGAGGCATTCCAGTGGGCATACCACCAGTTGACATGATACCAGGACCAACAGGCCGTAGACCACCGTGTGGCATCATTGAACCATTAGAAGGATAAGCACCACCAGGAGGATAATGAGGCCCAGGCATTGGTGGACGAGCATGATGAGGCATCATCTGAGGTGCCATGCCCATACCTTGTGGAGGACCAGCAGGTGGATGGCCTTGCATATATGAATGCTGAAGCTGTTGGTGCTGCTGGGGAGGTGGTGGTGGAGGTTGTTGTTGCTGCTGTTGGCCAACATAAGAATGCATGGGCATTTGTTGAGGAGGCATCTGCTGTTGAGGTGGTGGTACTTGCTGGGGTGGCATTTGTTGTGGTGGCATTGATTGCGGCATAGGTTGGTTAGAAGGTGGTATTTGGGGTGGACCTGGAGATGGTATAGGAGGAGCAGGAGAAGGATGTGGCGAAGGTTGAGAAGGAGGATGCAAAGTTGGTGCAGCTGGAGATGGAGCAGGGGGCACAGGACTTGGGCTGGGTTGAGGAGTAGTTGCTGTTACAGGAACAGGTATTGCATGAGGCGATGTTATAGATGGAGATGCTACTGATTGATGACTGAGGGATGCACTAACAGATGCTGGAGATTTAGAAATAGGGTAAGACCGATTTGGTGTTTGACCAGAACCTGGAACTGGTGAATCACGACCTTGTTCACTATTGACAGAGCCTGGCTGTGTCAATAATACTGCTGAGTGGGCTTGTTGTCTTGCACGGAATTCAGCAGCCCTAAGTTGTTCCATGTGAAATTGTTGCCGTTCTTGGATCAGTTGTTGACGTTGGTATTCAAGCTAAAAAATTATTTAAAATTAATGAGAAACAAAAGAATAAATAAATGAAATGTTTGCTCTATATTTTTTAGTGATTAGGATATCAGTAACACATATTTAACAAAGCTAGATTTAGATATTATATATGAATTTTGTAGCAATTTATGATATTGTATGGAAAGTTAGCTAAAGAATATTTAATATTAGCTTAAGAAACTTGTGGACGCCCGTTTTTTTTTTTTTTTTTTTTTTAAATAAAAGTTTCGTTTCAACTTGATTTCATAATTTTATACAGTTTTTAGTACATCCTAATCTCTTTAAATACTTTTAAAAAAATTAAATTTACAGTTTCTCTTTCTCGATCCATAATAGATTCCAACTCTTCAAAATGGCGTAGTTTTATCTCCAACTTTTTCATTTGAGTTTCAACTAGTAAAGCAACCAATGACTTGATCTTTCTTTCTTCCACTGCAGCAAGATGCTATAAAGAAAAATAATAACAAATCTACATTTCAAATATCTTCACATTAAAAAGGCAGAAATAAAAAATAAAGCACACATAATTTATAAATTGAATTTGAAAGATATATTATTAAGAAATTGAACAATGGCAACAATAGTTGTTTAAACTGCATTAAATGAATATAATACAAGAGTAATTGAATACAATATAAATTAATAAAAACACTTCATAAAAGAAATTAATTACTTTTGCTTTAACTGCAGCAGCACCTAATGCAGCTGCAGCTGCAGTAGACAGTTGAGCATCTTTTAAGACTCGCTCTTGCTCTGTCTCAACAGGTTTGGGAGCAACTGCATCAGTGCCATCAGGCTGGCTATCACTTCCAGCTTTTTCACCATTGACTTCCCCATTTTCAGATGACTCTCTAGCCATTTCTCCGGATTCAGTAGGATTTGCAGGTTTACTTTCATCTGAACTAGAACCATTTGTTTTTTCAGGAGCTGTTGCAGAATCAACATCCATAGATTCACTCTGCAATATATATAGCAGAAATTTTTGATTTCAATAATAACACTTAAAAAAAGTGAGATATGAATGGAAATTCATTTAATTAATCATAAAAAGTTGGAATTTTTTTCAAATACAATTCCTTAAATTTCTAATTTATATTCTGAAGTAAAATTATCAAAATTTCTTTATGTAAATTTAAATAAAAATTTCAAAAATAGTAATTTTAAATAAAAAACAACTAAAAATGTATTTTTATGGTTAAAATACTTTTTAATCATAAATAAAAATGTCCTTTTAATAATTAATCTTATATGTTGACTTTTTATTAACCTTTTCTTCAGTTTCTATTTTAACTTGCACATTATTTTGAGCAGGCTGATTTTCAGTGGGTTGAGGTGTCTCTTTTTTGGTATCCTTGTCAGCTCCTTCTTCTGCTATAAGAATATAATTAACAAAAAAAAAATCACAATAAGCAAAATATTTATTCAAAATCTTACAATATTTGAAAAGTATTGAACAATTATAACTTATTTTTAATACAAAAAAAAAAAAAAAAAAAAAAAAAAAAAAAAAAAAAAAACCCTTCTGACATTAGAATCAACATTTTTTACTATATCTCATTAAATTACAATTTTAAATAATTGGAAATTTATGACTTCAAGTAAAACATATTCTACAGAAAGGGGAGGGAAAGAAAAAAAAAAAAGAATTTTGGAGGACAATAATATAAATCAAATAATAATAATTGTGACAATGTATCCAAATTCATAAATGATTATTAATATTAATTAGTAATTAAACTTAGGCATATTATTTACAAATTTTCTAGCATAAATCTTTCCTTGAATTGTATGAAATTACTTTTATACAGAGAGGGATTGTTTAATAGAACACAAAACCTGCATTCCTACCAAAGCGCTGAGTGGCAAGGAGTAAATCCTCGGCCAATTGCAAGCCTCAGTGACTTGTCATTGGTTCAAGCTTCACACCTTACAGCTCAATGTCTTGGTGAGAATACAATTTAATACATATTTTTAATTGCACGAAGAAAATTATGTAACCAAATTTTACCTCCTGTTCCTCCACCTCCACCCTCTTCTCTTCCAACTGTTCCAGCAATTCCAGTCATATCCAAACCAGATTTTGGATCATTGTTTCCATCTGCAGCAGCAGCTTCAACATTCTTAATGTGAGCATCCAAGAGAGCAGATGGTACTTCATCTTTTATTTTTGCAAATTCCTCTACAAAGATAGGGATTCATTTTAAGACATCAGTTTTTAATAGCGTGGGAAATTTGATAAAATGTAAAAGAAATGAACAAATTACTTGAAATAAAAACTATTTATGAAAATATAATTTCCCTAAATTACAGAACCCTAATAAAGCATATTTAAAGCATTTATGAGATACATCTAATTCTGAAAGATTAGATTCTAATGATCTTCATCTAATGATTTTTAATGAAATGAACATTTGTTAATATCAGTCAAAATGAAAGATTTATAATATCTACAGATAGCACATCATTTCATCTACAGATAGCACATCATTTCATGGAATATATAACAATAATTTTTTTCCTCTTTTAATACATTCAGTAGTTTGAGTTCAGACAGTGCTTAAAAGTTGATATGCTTTTAACCCTCATATCTTAATCTTTGCAACAACTTCTTAAGATATTATTTAAAAGACATAAGATTAGGTTTCAAAACAAAAAACTTAAAAAGGTTTCTTATTTTATATACTATCAAACATATTACAATAAACCTTTTTAAGTTTTTTATTTAATTTTAATTCATTAAGCCATTATAAAAAAATGGTTAAATTGAATGGAAATTTATAAATAATAATAAATTTTATATATTTAAATTCATTGGCTAAAGAATGATTATAAAAGAAATTGGTTTGACTTCCTTTATAACATATATATATAACATTGCAAATTCAACTGATACAAATTTAAAAATAAAGGTTTAATTTTTAGCATAGATTGTTTAGAATTCATTAGATACTAATAACTACATATTTAACATTTCTCACCCATAGCAGCTTGAGCCGCAGCAGCTGCAATACGAGGATCAACAACAGAAGCTAAAAATGACACTGTTGACATTATAGGGTTACCAGACTTTGAGAATGGTATGGGCTGGAATGCTAAAAGGACCTACAAGTTAATATCAATAATTAGATATAACATAAAAGCAATTAAGTTAATTCAAGAAGAAATATTTGTGCAAAATATGGAATGCAAACAACTATTGCAGCAAATGGCAATTTTTAGTTTTTGGATTAAAAAAATATTGTAAAAATGATGACATTTTGAAATAAAATTAAAACTAACATTAATTTAAAAGAAAAACTTCATGTGATATTTGAAAATATAAAATTAAATGGAAAACAAAGCTAACAAAAGTAAAATAATAACAGAAAATATTAATTACGATATATTTATAGTTGCATAATTTTAATCTATAATCATAAAAGAAACTCGTCTCTTTATTTTTAAATCTTGTAACATTGGACTGAAAATCCTAATTATAAGACAATTAGAAAAATATTACAAAATTAATTAAAAAATTCATTATTAAATACTACAAAATTAACAGAGAAAAAATATATAAGTAAAATAGTTATATAACAATTTAATATTAAACATATTTACTATTAGTCAAAAATTGCAACACTGATTATTTTAACAGGAGACACTGAAAACATTTATTTTGAATAATACAAAATGACATTTTCACATCATCAAGGTTAAGAACAATCATTACCAAGAGCTCCGCCACCTGCACCTGGGTCATCTAGATATGGATCTTCAATTGGTAATCTCAAGAAATGAAGAATACATTCATCTTGAGTTCGGCTGCCAACATGCTCACAAACTTTGTTCCAGTCATCTTTATACATCTCCAATGCCTCTAGCAATAAGAGAGTTTCCTGTTCAGTCCATTCTCTGGAAACAGTTGCAGCAGCTTTGTTCTTAAAAAAAAAAAAAAATTAACAATGAATAAAATTTTACTTAAAAAGAATAAAATTAATACTGAGAAGAGAAAAAACAAAACTTAAAATCTTTCCATTTTATGTAATTACAAGAAAATTATATTTCTCATTAACAAACATATGTAAAGAAATAATATAAAAAAAAAAAATGTGGTACAACTGTTTACAAGACTTGAAAAAAAAATTATATAATTTAAAACTATTTTTAAATATTTTAAAGTGTATTAGCTTTTATATAAATGAACATAAAAATATTGATGAAATTAATTTTTCTGATCATTATTTTTCTAACATTAAAAAAGTGCAAAATTACATTCTTCAATAATTATAGAATTTATAAATTATTTATAAATCTACATCAAAAAGCTTTTTAAACAGTAATGGAATATTTTTTTTTCAGCTGAGTATTGTACAATTATTTGTAATTTCAAAATGATGTGTCCAATAGGGTTAAACTACAGTATTTTTTTAAACCTTTAACATATTTTTATTGTATTATAGATGATTTATTTAATTTGAAATCATTTTTTATATCAAACATATCAATTTAGTTTAAGAAAGACAAGGGTTTTAAAAGATTTATTATCAACTTACCTTCATATAAGCATTTTTCTTGGCATATTGATCCAAACGCAATCCAAAATTATCATTTATGTTAGGCTTAGCAGTTGCATCTTCTGTTTTAACATCATTTCCTTCTTTACCTTTATCTAAATTCAGCATTTGTTGAGCAGCAGATGGCTAAAGTAAAGTATTTACATAAGAAATGCATACTTAATCTATTTTTTTATTTGTATTTTTATTAAGTGGTCTTGATGACATATTTTACTTTAATGGTATTATCAACTCTATTTGGTAATGCATTAAAATATCATACAAACTGAATTATGCATTTGTTAACAAAAAATTACACAAAATAATTAAACTGCCTAAAATTTTGTATCAAAAGAATTATTTTATAGCATAAACTACATAAATAAGAATTTAACAAGGCATCATTCAATCATTAAATGGAAATTTATAACTTCCATTTTATGATCATGGCCTACATCTTTTGCACCGAAAAATTCAAAATTGTTCTTTCTCTACTAGGTTAGTTAGATAAATATCATATAACACTTTTTATTTTACAGAGCTGAAAGTTCTCAAATGCCATTATTGCTCATCATATTAAGTGGACATTTGGAATTAAAAACATATTTTCCATGTTCTATAATCCAGTACAGATTGAGCCTTTCACTTTCGAATTTTGTGTGGATTAAAGCATTTGTTAAATTTGACCACTACTGCGCGACAGTGGTCTTTTTTTACCAGTGTTTATTATAACAATCAGTTTTCATTTTAATATGTAGGATTTTAGCATATAACTTCTAAATCTGTAATTTTTTGCATAATTTGTAAAGATTTTTGATTGGTTTGGTTTGTCGCTCTCCACGGTCATTTTGTGCACACTTTAGGCTAATTAGACAGGAACTTACAGTTTAACATGGTTTTGGAACCACTAATGAACATCCATGCCACCGCCACTATTCGAATCTGAAGTTTGTGGTACCAAAGGCCAGAGCACTAGCCTAATTGACCATCAGGCCACAAAGCCAAATCACTGTAGCAATGCAATATCAGACATTCTTTAAAACAGTAAGGCAGGCTTAACTACTTTTCTAGCCATAGAATAGCTTGTCACAACCAGTTTTGTACAGTACTTTTATGTATGCTGTTTTTAATGCAAGAATATTTAGTTAAATTAATATTCAATGTATGAATTTAATTTTGCTAAAATATTTTGCTGGATATTCATATCACCTACATAGGCTGAAAATATGTGTAAAAAATAAAATATGTATATCCTTTAATTTAAATTTTTTATCTTTGGTATTATTGTTAAAACTTTATTGACATTCAATAATTTGGTAAAAATGTTAATTTGGCCCAGGCAAAGACATGAACATACCACATTAAAGAATGCTTACAAAAACAAAAATTACTATGTAATGAAAATATGACTACTATACATATTTGATTTTGCCAAAGTAAAAAGCCATTTTATATAAAAATTAAAATAGAATTTCAGAAGTAGTAAAAACTATAATAATGAAAACTATTCAAAAATCCAGATATAGTGTTTTATTTTACGGTTGAATAACTACATTGAACTTACTTGTTGTGTTCGTGGAGGATTCAAAGGCTGGAGACCAGATGGAGTATCAGCTAAAACATGGAAATGAGAGGTTGATGGTGGACCCATGGGAGTTGGCCTACTGTCTGCATCAACTTGATAATTAATAAGACCCCATTGCTCCAGAAACGCGTGAACCCTATTATAGAAAGCAAATGTAATTAATTTCGAAAAAAGATATAAAATTTATTATTCGAATATCATTTGTTTTAAATAATGTCTATGGTTATAATAAAAATTAATGGTTTAACTTGTGAAGTGGAATAAATTATATAAAATTTTTATGGGCAAAAAGGATAAGTTAGTTTGATAAAAATTTATTATTATTTCCCTAATTCAAAACTAAAGATTATAGTGTTAAGATTAATAAAGCAAATTGAACTAAAAAAGAGTTTTCTAAATAATTTTCAAAACTGAAATTTTTTCCCTTTTTAAATTTATGTAGTTTTCCTTTTGTTTAAAATAATTGTGCTCTATTATATATTAAACAAAATAAATATTCTCAAATTAATACATATTATAAATCATACCTCATAATCGCACAAACATCACCTGCTAGATTGCGTCTGCATGCTGTTACAGTCAGATATTCAGTAGGATTTAATCGATAAGTATCAATCATAAAATTCCTGTAAGCTATATACCTGTCAAGAAAAACACTTTTTACCAATTAAATAAAACAGTATATTATTATTTGCAAAATATAATTTGAAAGGTAATTTTATAATGAATGGTAATTTGTAAATGTTGAATGGTAATTTTATAATAAATATAATTCATTATACTTACACTTCAGGAGTTTTTGATTTATTTTTCAAATTGAAGAATTCAGGCAGCCCTCTTCTTTCTACAGCATGAACGCTGTAAAATTAAAAAGAGTTTAAACATATCAGATTAGGATTATTTTAAGGGTAAATTAAAATGTTTAGTTACGTTAAATAAAATCTCATGATTACCTATTATAATCAAACCAGGCTGCATAACTAGGGATGATAATATGATTGGCTTGCTCAGTCACATTGTCATCTTGATGATCCTCCATAGGCTTGTCTCTACTTTGACTATTGGGTGAATCAGGACGTGAAGTTTTCACTTTTTCTTCTTTTTCACCCTTTCGGAAAAATGAAAACGAAATAATGAAGAAATTTATAAGAATTGCTTTATCAAAATAAAATATGACTTTAAATTTAAATTAATATAAAAACAAGATAACAAAGTTCAGTTTATAAAACATTAATTTCATAAATAATATTTTTAAATAATGAATAATAAGGAATTTGAAATGTTCTTTGTGTGTGTAGTAATACAATTATTCTTTAGGGAGAGGAGAAAAGGATCAATAATAAAACAGCGCTAAAAAGAAGAGAAACAATGAATAAATATTAAATTCAGTCTTACAGTATTTCAGCATAACTTTTCGACAACTTCATTGTTCATATACCAACAAGTTAAAATAGAAAGAAGTGATCAAGTTTCATAATAAATGACAGTAATCATTTTTTATTCACATTTAAAAAATATAATTAATTGTCTCTCCTTAATTTGTAGCTAAATTAAATTGTAAAATGTATACAGCCATTTATTAATATTAAACAGATTTTGCTGAATTAAAAATATCATCTTCCAATACATCTTTTCATAAAGGGTTTTGTGTATGTGTGTGAAAGCATATCAGTAAACATTTCCAAAATAATTTAGAGTAAAACTCCCAATGATTGGATGATGAGAGTATGAAGCTTAAAAAAAAAAAAGAAAGAAAAAATGCTTCTATAAAACTCTATAAAATTATTTATCTAATTAATAGTAAATTAAGTGGAATGTAGAAATTCAATTCTCAAATTATGTTGAAAAAAATTCACTTTTATGAACATTAATTGTTTTAAAAGTTTTACTTTTAAATTTACCTTATCATCCATTTCATTTCCATCAAGTTCAAGAAGAGTACCTCCTTTCAACGGTTGAGATTCATTATCCTTATTACTTCTAGGATTATTTGCTTAAAAATGAAAAAAACATCAGAATTGAAAAATATTTTAATACATGTATGTTAAAAAAGTATATCGGAAATAGAAAATTAAGTTTATATTGAATCTTTTTTTTAATCAATCAGTCAAAAAACAATATGAAAAATTTCCTGAAAAGATTTTTCATGTACAAAATATTTTATATCAATAAAATAGCAATGCTTTTGTTTTTACTGAACATTATCTGTAAAACTTAAGATTAGTGAAAATATTTACTATTTTTTGGAATGTGAACTTCTTGGACATTAGGCTCAGGAGATGGTTCTTCCATGTCTTTAGTTAAGTCATCTGATTCATCATCACCTCTTAAAGATTTTTTCTTTGTCATCAAAGATGGATTACGATTTCTACCAAAAAAATTATACAATGAAATGAAATATTAATTGTAAATATTTTTCTCTCATAGCTATAAGAGAAAAAATAGACAATAGTATAATGGTGTAAGTGGATCTTGACAATCCAACGAATGATTGACATATAAAAGTTACAATTTCATACAAGAATTGTGAAAAACATAGATAAAAATAGTTATTTTTTAATAATGAATAAAAATTTTATAATTCCTAACATTAAAAATGCACATTTAAATAAAATAATATAATATATATTTAAAAATTAAATAAAACTTATTTTGCTATTTAATGCATAAAATTTACTAAATGTAAAGTATATAAAAAAGTGTTACCCTTTTCTTTTCGTTTCTCAGAAACAGGTGAAGGAGAGCGTTTCCTTTTTTTCGCAGATTTTTTGTCTTTTTTATCTCCATCTACACCGGCTAGTAACTACAAACAAAAAAAAAGATACAAACATTTTTTAAATCAAGTTGCCAAAATAATATATATATATATATATATTTTTTTTTTTTTTTAAATCAATTTTTTAAACATTTATTAATATTATCAGCTGGATTCAAAATTGAAAACTTTCATAAATTTCCAACAAAATTTAGTCACAAATCAAAATGAAAATACTATTAATGACTTTCAAAAAATAAAATGCATTACACAATTATTGTCTACCTTAAAATAATCACACACATCATATAAAAAAAAAAAAATTTTTTTCCTGGGCAACGGGCGTACTGGTTACGGAGTTCCAAGGTGGTTTTAAGAACCACAATACCTCCACATCTTAAGTTAATTAAAGAATTTGCACAAAATGAATTTGCTTCAATTAAAGAATGTTAATAAATAAAAAATAAAACAATTAAAATTTAGGAAAAACATCTCTTGCTTGAGAACAATTAAAGCAAGAGATCGAAAAAAAGCTATCGGTACAATTAGGAGTCCGTTGACGATGCCCAAAAAAAAAGATACAAGGTTCAAGTTAAAATTAAAAATTTAAAGCTAATAAAAAAAATATAGAAAAGAAATTAAGTAATAGCACATAACTAAAAACAGTAAATAAAACATACAATATAAAAATCATCAAATGCTTTTTGACTGGTTGACACGCCGACAGATGGCGCCATCAGTCAGTTGGTGAACAAAAATTTTAAACCTGACAAAAGTCAGGAAAAGCACATCTTTTTAGGAAAAACAACATAGTAAAAAATGTATGTGACATCCAGAACAGAGTTATTTACTGTTGAATTTAGGAGAATAAAAGTTAAAGCAATAAAAATTAAAGAGGATTTAAATAATCGACCATTTAAAATTTAACAGAAGGTATTTGAAAGAAAAACAAATAATTTATTTAACCTATCCCAGCTAGGAAGCTGTTAAATAAAACAAATTTAGTAACAGATGAACTTAAACTATTTGATAGATGCAAAGAAATTAAAATTTTAAAGATCCAAATTAAAAAAATAGAAACTATTTAAAATAAAAATTTATAGGTAGCCATGTTCTAATTTAAGTTGCACATTGTAGCAAATAAATAAGTTAAGATTTAAATGCCCAAAAGTAGTAGCTCAGATTCGCTTGAAGTGATCGGAGTGATTAGACAACAGCCACAGCGGTAGAAGATCGGCGGTTGTAGGATAAAATCTACAACGCCTTTTCAATGGAAAGATTCCCATTGCTGATCATAGATAGCTCTGGGTCTCTTCCTGGATCTAGCCACACCTGGATGGTATACAGGTATTTGCCTGATCGCTTCGTTACAGATCTGAGGGCATTTTGAATGAAATGATTTAGAAATTTTGAAAATATAGTCCATAATGGGTTCTATATTCAGATCTCTGTGGAGTTGCTTCCTTCTAACAAACCACAGGCGTTGACTATCATAGCTACCTGTTTATTTTGAAAAACTTGAAGCTTCTTAAGATTTGCGATGGAGGAGGACGCCCAAATAGGACATCCATATAAGAGAATTGGTCAAAGGATAGACTTATAGAGTAGAACCTTGTGTCTGATCGCTAGCCTGCTCTTTCGAGAAATTAGGCTCTTTAGCTTCATGCTAGCAGCAACTGCTTTAGCAAAGTGGGTGTTAAAGGTCAATTTGGAGTCAAAAACTAACCCCAGGTACTTATATTCAGTAACCCAGGGGACTGGCCGGCCAAAAAGAGTGACATTCAAAATAGAACCAATGTTCTTTTTCACGTGTAAACAGAAGGCACGCACTTTTGGTAGGATTTGCTGATTTTCAGGTGGTCAACCAACTTTTTCCTATTCAATTTCAAAATGTTTGAAAACATAAAACTAATTTCTTTCCAAAAATTTGCATCCTCAAACATCTTTTTCACATTAAAAATATTTCTAGTTAGCTAAAAATACAAGTAACTGAAGAATGTCTGTAATAAAAAATTAATTTATATGAACAAAAAAATTCATTTATTCAATCCAACTAATGTCAATTACAATTCTTTTTATGGCCTAATTATTAATTCGTTTAAAAAAAATATTAACATAACTTAGTCAAATCAAATATTAATTACAAGAAATCAAAAAAAGTTCCTTTAGAAGTAATTTTAGCATACACTACAGAAGAATTTAGAGTTACTTTATTAATGAAACACTTACTTCTTCGATTGTATATTTTCCTCTGGGAGATCGTCTTCTTCCTAAATTGGAAAGAAGGAAAAAAATATATATAAATTTGTGTTTCAATTTATGACTTAGATTTAAATCTTTAATTAAATTAATCAAATAATTCCTTAATACAGTATGAGTTGAAAAGTTGATTCCTTAATACAGTACAGTACTAGTTGAAAAGAAATGAAAACAAGGTATTTTAAATTTAAAATCAAAGATTCATTTTGAAAAATGATATACTTACTAATGCATCCATTTCAACTTCATAATCATCAACATTCATCCATTCATTGTATTCATCTAAATCTAAAAGCCACCGGGCATTAACCTTAAAGATGATAGAAAGAAAATATGCAAAAGTTTAAAAAATTAGATTGCAAAAACAAACTATTTTTATAAATAACAGATAATTATTGGAATTTCAACACAAAATGCCCCAAATGCTTTGTTCAAATAAGATCAAAAAGTTATTTAAAAACTTCAAAATATGTATTTTGTGTTATGTACAGTAAACAGAATGAATCAAGATCCTTTAAATACATTTGCTTCATTATAATTTATATTATTATTCATTTCCTATTTATACAAGTTCAAGGGTGTAATTAAATTCATTTTTTAAAAAAATTTCAAATAATATATACAATCTAAAATTTTGTAGATGGCTAGATTTTAAATGACTAATTAGGTGTGATTGCTTAATAAATTAACATCGATAAATAATATGGCATGACTCAGAATATATATGTTTATGAAATCAGAATTTTTTAATGAAATTACAGAGTTTGTTAAAAAAATTCTGATTTTTCTAATATATAAATATAAATTTCTTTTAAAAAAAAAAAAAAAAAAAAAAAAAAAAAAAAAAAAACTGCTACATAAATTAAAAAAATTTTCATATTCTGAGCATTTTTAAGTAAAACAATTATAAAATATGAGAAATATTTTATTTATTAATGTTTATGAAATTAAGTAATTTAATTAAATTATGTATTATATATACATGCACAGCATTTTATATTAATAGGTGATTATCCTTGAAAATATACTGCCTTTTAAATCAATAAATAAAGGAGGGTATTATTTTGAAAAAAAAAAAAAAAGCAAAAAATATAGCAATAAATGAAAGAACAAATTTTCTAAATCATAAATTATTTATACTCACTTCATATGGTCCATCAGGTGGATCAGGAGTTTCTGGTTCTTGATCTATTTCTGGTACATTAACCCAAGTATCATAGCTAATAATAGTAATTAAAAAATGTAAAAATTATGGAAGTTTTATACTTCAGCATACAACATAATTTTTCACATATTTTTAAAAATACATGCAACTTAAAAGGAAGGATAGTTGACTTAAAAGAAGTAAACATATTTAATTTGAATTGAAAAGGACATTATTCCTATAAATGTTGGATTATTTTTATTTTATATTTCCTGTAAGCAATGTATAAATTTGACAACACTTGAATGCTAAATAAATATGGCATAAAAAATTGAAGAAATTTGAATAAAAAATAAATTATAATTGATTAATATTTGTTGTTAGACTTCATTTTGATCAAAGTGGCATAAAGGACTACATACAGAGTTTAGAGGCTTTCAATAATATTTCTTTTTCTTTTCACAAGTTTTTGATTTTATTTTTATATTCAGAAACATAATCTATTATTTATTTTGTGATTGTTAAAATACAGGGTGGAAAAACACTTGTATTATTGTTTTATATAAATCAATTTAATGGAAAACTAAGTGACTTAATTATTGGTCAGATTTATTGATTGACTATTGACTTGATTAGGTTGCATTAATACTACATAAAGAAAAGTATTATTTTGGCACTCTGGTATAAGAAAAATGTTTTATTCACAAATCATATATTTCTTCTTTTAATTCTCAGCTTTTAAATGGATTTGATATTTTATTTTGCTATATTTAAACTATATTTATAAAATAGTTTTATAATAAAATGTCATTATGCCATTTAGTAAAGTATTATGCTTAAATCATCTCAAAATAAAAAATTGTGTTTAATATAATGTTGAATATAGTTTCTGAAAAGCTCTTCCTGAATTTCTATGCAGATATTTTTCTTAATTAAATTTACTAAAATAAAAAATATATAATTAAGCCGAAGTTGGGTGATATCAGATAATATTTGCTATTGAACAATAAAAGAATTGTAGCAATTAAAATTAATGCAGTTTTAAATACATATATGAACTCACCTATCAGGAAAAAAAACCACCAATGCAACATCACACTTTTATCTCTTCTAAAGACAACACGGACCCAATCCTCTGTAAAGAACAAGACCAGAAATTTAAAATTTTCATATAAAATATATTCCAACATTCAAATTATGATTAAGAATTATTGTTAATAATATTTAAATATCGTTATTTTCATACCAGCTTTTTAATTTTTTATTTTAATAATAAAATACTTTAGAACAAAACCTTTTTTCATTCTTATGAATAATATAGTAATATAAATAATACATAATTTCACATAAATACATACATCACTAAGAAAATACAGCTTGCTATGCTAAACAGTTTACAGTTTACCTATGAAAAATTTATTCAATTTCACTTAGCCAATCAAATAGATTTTCGTAGGTGAGCTGTAAATTGCAACAAAGGTTTATACTTATAGACCATTTTATAATATAAAATATTTTAGGTATGAACCAAAATTCTGCAATGTTAAAACATAAAAATAGCATTATTTACCAACATGTGTTACTTAACTTTATTAAATGATACACAATGAATTATACAAACAATAAAAAAGGATGTAAAATATTACTAACATTCATATCAAAATTTTTCTTATTTTTAATTAAAATGCTTTTATTGTACTATTTATAGTGACAACAAAAGCTTTTTAATTATAAAAAATGCTTTTAATTTTAAAATTAATAAAAAAAGGAATTTTATAAAATGGTCCATACATACATAAAAATAAATAAATAAAAATGAAGTATAAAGGTTAAAAGAATTGGAGGCAAAAAAGTGAATCATAAAAATTAATTTCTGTAAAATTGAAATTAAACCAATTGATTACCTGGTCCATCAGTTGTCGGTAAAGGATGTACCAGATGAGAGGCATCATCTGGGTTTTCAGCTATGGTGCCTTGATGACGTTTAATAATGTCTTTTAAACGTGGCACAAGTTGTTTTTCAACTTCAGGCATAATAAATATATGAGGAAGAGTTAGACATTTGTTCTGAACTAATGTCTTTTCAATGGTCATAAACATTTCAACATTACGATCCATTCGAGATGGAGACTGGAAATCAAAAAGCGACGCCTAAATCAAAATATATGGTATTAAAAAAAAATAAGTAATAACCAGACATTTTAAAAATAAATTCAATATAAATATTTTTTAAGCCTTTAATAATAAAATCTTGAGAGTATATATATATAAAACATTTACACACCTATATAAATGTACTACTTTTACAAAATAAAAATTATCATTTTGTAAATTCCATTTGAAAAATTCTTCATATTTTTAAAAAATTTCATTACTATAGTGATAACACAGAGTTTATAAAGAGAAAATTATGGTGGAAGAATAAATTCAACTTTATTGATTTGTGTACAACAAAATATAATCCAAGTAAAATTATTGTTGGATTCTAAAAACTTATTTATGTACAGAATAATAAAAGTTATGCATTTTATAATCAATTAAAATTATGTCTTTGACATAACTAAATAATAATATTTACATGCTTTCCTTTAAAATAAGGTAAAGCCTTGCATGGGTAAAGAGATAAGGCATAATTTATTTCTGTGCATTATTTCCTTATTTTCTGAAAACTAATACATAATTCAAACAATTTTTTTTAGAAACTTAAAATAAAATTTTCAAGTACAATAAAATAAATACATAAATGTTTTCCAGAATAACAATGTAAAATTTTATCAAGGAGCAGAAAAACCATTGTTTATTCATTTTAAAACAGCTTACCATCCTTGTTCACTTTTAAATTTATAAACAGACGCAAGAATATGACATAATGCTCCACTTGGTCTAAAATCAAGAAAACATCTCATCTGGAAAAAAAAAAAAACATTTTTAAATTAAAATGATACATATTCTTAAAAATTTTAAAATAATTATATAAATAATAATATTTAGGTATCTCTTTGAAAATAATTTTAATATTAATATACTTACGGGCAGCCTAGTAAGGGGTGGTTTACTAACAGTACGTCCAAATGCATCTTCTTGAAACTGAATCAACTGGTTAACTAATGCTGCCAATCCTTTTGCTGTGGGTGGATCTGCTTGAATATACTAGTAAAAGAAATGTATGTTTAATATTTTATATGATAAAATTTAACTTTAAAAAAAAAAAATACACTGAAATAATTAAAGAAATTATTTGCTTTTAAAAAACTGTACTTTTGTGTTCTTAAAGGAGCATATTGCTTTGTGTTCATTTTTTCCTGCTAATTCCAAAGCAGGAGTTAGCCAATCTTTATTTATTTTTTTTTTCCCTGCCAAGTAGCAGAAATATGCGATAACATTTTAAAAAAATATATACAAATTCTTAAAATAATTTTTGAAATTAATACAAAAACCTTAACAATAATAATATAAAATTAAGCATTAATTAACTTAATGACATACAAACAAAAATATGATAAAGAATAATTTATAGGATGCAATTCCAATAATTTTTTTACATGAATTTCCAGTAGCCAATGAATTAAATTTATATAAAATTTATATTAAACTAATTAGTTTACTAAATAAACATAGCAAGATATGAATCTAAATGCTGACAAGCAGTATCATGGTATTTTCTGTTCCTGCATTAGTCTTATATTCATAACACCTTCACACCCTCTATACATGCATGTTGCTCTCAGATTAAAAATAAATAATGATAATCAAATGAAAATATCACTATAATCTCTTCCAACAGTCTGAAACAAAAATATAATTGTTCCTTCTTCAATATAGACATAGATTGCTTTCATTAGCTTACAATTTGATTCTCAAACTTTAAGTAAAAAACACTGTTCAGTTATCCATTAAATTTAGCTCACAAAAATCCAATTTTCCAAGTAGCACTCTCCTAGCAATGTTTTTGCTTTTAAAAGTTTAACTTCTACAATTTCGTTTAGTCCTGCAATTTTTTTTTTTTTTTTTTTTTTTGTAGTTTTTACAGTGGTTTCTATTGAAGTTTTTACTTTTGTTTTTTACAAAGCAAATTTCTTTTGTGTAGCTGTTCCAATCAACAACTCTTCATCAAAACACTGAAATTGTGCTTCACAGCATTTTATTAATGCAAATGATGCAAAAACTGAAATAAAGAATAGAATCTTATTTGTAAACTCCTTGTTGGTATTGATATTGAAAAGTTGCAGAAATATAAATTTTTACTTATATATTGTTAGATAAATCATAATGAACTTTCTACTTGGTATATTTAAACATTTTTTAATGTTAAATAGCAATTTTTTTTTTTTAAGAAGCTTACTTTATAATATTTACAATCTGTTAAATGTTAAGGTATCAGGGTGAGGAGCTTTAAATATAGATAACCTTAATTTGCTTTCCCCATTTCATTTCTAATAAAGTTAGTGAACTTTATTGAAAAGTTGCAGAAATATAAATTTTTACTTATATAGTAATTATTTTCCTCTCCCCAACATCTTTGATGTTGAAGGCAACAAAATAAACATAATTCCTGCTAAAAATAATCTTTAATTTTTTTTTTTTTTTTTAATTTGGTGATCGGGAGAGCTCAGAAATCCCAATTTATAATGTATAATTCAAAAACAAGTAACATATATCTTATAAAATCACCTATCGCAATATTAGTTAGACAATATATCGATTTTAGAAATTTCAACATCGGGTCCAACCCTAACACTCAAATAACATAATTGCTTTCAATGATGCCATTGAAGAATAAAAGAAATAACCATATTATTCTCTTACTAAGGAGATAACATATATCTTGTTTAGTGCAATACCACTTAAAACCATTTATGCTAAATATAGGGTTACATTATAGTGTAGAGGCTCCTTCCCACCGAAGCGAGAGACGTAAAGATTCAAGCGGCAAGTGAGAAAATTTTTTCGACCCCTTCACAGCGAAAGGCCTAATATAGCATTACGCCTAGTGAAGTTCAGCTTCGAGCTGAAAGTTAGTCAACTCAAGTGGCCGATTTCCAACCGGTTTCAGGCGAACGTGGTGAGGCTAGTGATTGGTCAAATCTCGCCGCTTAAATCTTCTCACCTCGGTGGGCACGAGCCTTAAAAGTACCAAAGCAACATTATCAAATGGTAAAAAATTTCTAAAAATAAAAAATTAAATTAAAACATTACTACTATTAATATTAAATATAATTGTTGCAGATGAAATTTTATAATAAACGAAGCAAACATTCTGGAATTTCTTGTTACTGAATACCACTCAACTGTGCAATAAAGCATTCAATATGTAATGTATTGTTTTAAGCCAACTAAAATAAGCTAATTTTTTACAAAAATGTAGAAAATAAAAATATTTTTTTTATATATCAGTACATAATCTTATTTGAGCAGGTAATTTATAGTTAGTTGGAATTTTCTTATTGCTCTATTAAGTATTTAACAAATTTTCAACTTAAGCATAGTCCATACAAGAACAAGTCCCATTTGTGAACCCATTAAAAACTAAAAACCCATTATTGAGGTTCTGTGAAAGAGAACCATTTAATTAAATCATGTAGTTTGACCTCACTCCAGCAAGAGTCGATTTTCTGCGCACATCAAAGAGGACCCATTTACG
This sequence comes from Caerostris extrusa, assembly GCA_021605095.1. Taxonomy (NCBI): domain Eukaryota; kingdom Metazoa; phylum Arthropoda; class Arachnida; order Araneae; family Araneidae; genus Caerostris; species Caerostris extrusa. Next base: position 136,548 of record BPLR01015762.1, on the reverse strand, counting down.
AACATCTGTTCCTCATAACCTGAGATAACGATAGGGTTGTTCTTTTGCGGTTAAACTGAGATGTTTGGAATGAAAGCCGCTCACTCCTTATTCACTCCCTTTTGGATGGACCATTAGAGAACCATGGGAAATATGTCAATGAAGGTGAGACAAATCATGTATTCTTTTTTAATATTTTTTCCTTGCTTTTTACAATTCCTTTAACCAGGAAAAATCAAAATCACTATGCTAGGATTTGCATTTAATTCACAAACTCAAATCACAATTTGATGCCATAATTTTGCGTAGGAAAAAATGTCATATAACGTGACCAAAACTAAAACTAATGCATAGAATTTAACTGATAAAAGTATATATTTCTGTAAAAGGTCTAATAAAAAGTTATAAATAAAGATTGACTGTAATTTTTTTCTTCCAGTGTTCTATTAACTTATTAATGTAACAACATATTTACAGAATTAAAAATCATGAATATAACAAATACTTATAGATGGAGTCATGTAATAAAATAAAGACAAGGGTCTTTTAAATACATGAAACAGTTACAACCATAAACAAACTGCATTTATTTAAATTAGAGTGAAGCTTAATGAATTTTGGAAAAAAAGTATACAAATATTTAAAATGTAACCAATTTCCTGCACTTAATATATTTAAATATAATACAATATGCAAACTTATTGGGATAATATTTATCTATAGTACTCAGTAAAGATTTATTCATAACTATTAATTTAAAAACGTTTAACATACGAGCACGTAAATAAAAAACATTTGGCATTATGGTTATCAATTTAGTATTAAGCAAAACATAGATCACGCAAGATCACTCAGATTATGCGTTAAAATTAAAAATATTTACACACACATAGATGTCATTATCAGTAAAAAAAACTTTTCAAAGCATTTTTACCTTTTTGCAATTTTTCTGCAGCCATTGCCGCACGGTGTCAAATTGTGTGATTGTTTCGGGGGATTCATAAAACTTTACATTAGGTCCTCCGTCTTTTTTTCTATAGCAAGTCATCTTGTTGAGGCATTAAACATAAAAATACAAAATAATAAAGCTTCAATTAGTACATAGTTACATAATTTAATTCAACGATTAGGTAAATCCTAGAATTTGCGACAAGATCATCAAACCGCTTTGTATAAGAACTTCATTTCACTTCATATCGATGAATTACCCTTCTATTTTCTTAATAAAAGCAAATAACTTTTGAAATATAAATTATGTATCCAAATTAAAATGTTTTTCTTAGTCAACTAATAAACATTAATTTTGAAGTTTTGTTAATTTTAATTTTTAAATTTAAATATTATTTTTAAACCATGAAGGGTGGAGTGAATACAACTCAATTTAAAGGGATAATACTAACGTCGTCAGTGTTGACACGAAGCGTTTAGTTTCTGTGTTATAGTGTTGATGTAATATTTGTTTTCTTAAATACTATTTTTCAAAATGGAATCAGGTTTAATGGTATGATTAAAAAACATTTTGATGATATTAGAGTTGATTTAAATACTTTAGATATTAATATATTTAATCAAAACTACAACACCGGTAACTTGTATTTTATGATGTGAAATCAAAATATATAAAAATGATAATAAATAAGCAACTGATTGATTAAAAATAAACAATTAAAAATGTATTTAATTAATTAATAAGATGCTTAAAATTTCTTATGTATCCTATACCAAATAAAATTATGACAATTCTTTGAAATAAAACCTCTGGAACTCATTCTTTATAAATGTTTATATGTATTTTACCATTATTATTATTTTTCTATTGAAAAAAATTAACTCTTTATTTTAAATTTAATATATTTCATGTAACTAAATTCCATGTGTAGAAATGTCAATTGAGGGTTTGTATCAAAAAAAAAATTTACGTTCTATTCATTTCTCCAATCAATTTTAATAATTTATTTTTGAATAATTATCTTTTATTTGAGTTTACATCTAGCTATGTATATATTTATACATAGCTAGATGTAACCATGTTAATAAGAGAAATATGACAGCATGGTAGAAACCGTTTTTTATGACTGTTAGCCATTTTAGTACTTCTGAAGATCCAATTTGAAGAAATATTTCTCTCCTAGACTATTTGTAAAAATAATCATTACTAACAATTATATAAATAATTAGCTTAAAACTGTTTTACTTACAATGGATTAAAGTTTTTCAGTTGTTTTAAACACTTTGTAATATTTAAACATCTTAATTTTGGTTTTTATTACAAAAATTTAATCAACTTTACTTGTGTAGTGAAATAAAATTATTCTTAACTTGCTAAATATTTACTTTTTTTCCTTCTTTTAGAAAATCAAACATTTAGAGTCAAATTTCATATTAAATTCTGCTTTGATAGAAAAACATTAGACATATTATAATATCAGAAATGCCCTTTCAAATAAAAAAATTCTCAATTTTCAACACTTTTTGAAAGTGTTAATTGCAGCATTTAGCCAAAAATTGCTAAAGGTGTTTTCTTAAATTTGATTATATTAAGGGGATGTTATTTATATGTAATTGTGCTTAGCTGCATGTACTTGATAAGTAATCATTTTAGCTTAATTAAGAGAGCATCATAATTTTGAAATTCATCAACTCTAAAAATTTATATGAAACATTTTTTTATCTGTTTTTAAATTTATTTGACTTTTATTTTATAGGTTAAATTTGCTAAATTCACTAACTTTTCTTGTTATTGACAAACCACAATTTGAGAATTATTAATGTAGTTCATTAAATGCATTAACTTAATTTTTTGTTAAAAATGCTATTCTTTTGCAATAAATTTTATTATAAAATATGGTGTATTAGAAATCATATTATTATTATTGTTGTTGTATGCACTTCTTTTCTCGTTTAAGTATATATATATATATATTTTTTTTAATGTAGGAACCTACTTTATATTCTATTGAAGCTATTGCTATTTTGAATAATGATGGTAATAGATTATTAGCAAAGGTAAGTATTAAATACAAAATCATTAAAAATTTTTGTATGTGTAATTTTTTTAATATGTAAAGTTTTCAAAACTTATTCAGGAACATTTAAAAAGTTAATAAGACAATTTAACCTAGGGATGGTGCTGTTCAGAAAATCATAAAAATATGCTTTCAGCTATTAGCTTAATTTCCCTCAGTTTTAAAAAAAACCCTAAAAACAGTCATGCATTTTTGGATAATTTTTTTATGAAAAGAATCTTTGTTGAAAATTTATTTTGTATTCTTTTTGTTTGAAATTTCTGAAGATTTTGAAGAAGTATACAAGTAATGCATGATAGATTGCTCAGTCAATCAAAAACATTTAAAAAAAAAAAGAAACTAACACCTTCTAAGCATTCCAGAACTTGTTTTTCATATAAATAAATTATTTCTAAAAAAATTTGAAGGTTTTCTGGATCATATATATAGTGCTTTTCTTTATATGTGATCTGCTGATCTGCTTTAATCTTGATTATAATATCTGCAAAGTTTCCAATTCAGAATTGAATATGCATTTTTTAAAGGTAAATTAATACTAATTTTAAACCCTTTTCTTTAATTTGGAAAAAAATTTTGATTGTAGGAGGTGGAACATATTTTCAAAATTTAACAATCTATCTTATATACTTTTTAACTTTCCTTAAACTGACCAAGAAGCAAGATAAATGTTATAATTTTATGTAATTAGAAAAAAAGATATTGATAACTTTATATTGTTTCAAAAATATTATACTTGTTTTCACAATTAATTAAATGATGTAAAATTGTTCTAAAATTTATCTGGTGAAAGCAAAGGTAATTTTATTTCAAAGTGAAAAGAGAAATTTAAAAAAAAATCATTGGAATTCTATAGTTTTTTTTTTTTTTTTTTTTTTTTTTAGATTACTGTTATGCATTTTGTTTTTATATTAAATTATAAATTTTATGGGTAACCTGTATATAAGCCCAACCGATTATATTTTTTAATATAATTAACTTTTAATAATGCATACACAATCAAATATATCTATACATATATAATTTTTTTTTTTTATGTTTCATGATTTCATTACAATCCAAAAATAATGATTGCATAATTTTGTTACTTATGTAAATTTTTATTTCAGTATTATGGCAAAACTTTTCCAACTGCTAAGGAACAGAAAGCTTTTGAGAAGAATTTGTTCAAGAAAACACATAGAGCTAATGGTATATATAATTTTTTTTTTTTCTTTTAATTTTGTGCTAGAATTTTTAAGTTTTCTTATTATTTTATTATCAAGAATTACTGCAGATACAAGTTGTTGCTCAAGGAGCAGCCTATCATTATGCTTCTAGAACTCTGCCTATGTGTGTTAATTTTATTTTAAAATGTCTTGTGATGGGAATTTTTATATTTCTCAAATTTTGATGGAACATGATCTGGTTTGATAAATAAAAAAAAAAAAAAAAAAATTAAGTTCTTAAATTTTAGAAAAAAAATTTTTTTCAGTGTTTTCAAATTAATTACAAACTAATTGATACAAATTTTATTCCTATCAGTCTAGATAAAGAGTTTGAGTTACATTTTTTCTTTTCCTCTTTTTTTTTTTTTCCCTCATTTTTTAAGAAAAAAATTTAAATTGTAAATATTTAAGTTTCTATATTTAAAATAATTAAAATACATTCTCTATTGAAATCTGTCATTTATATCATCTTTTTGTATGTGTAAATTTTTGAATTTCTTCATTTATGATGAAAACCATAAGAAATGTAGAATGCAAAACAAACAAAAATTAAATTATATGTATGAATTGCTTGTGAATATTTATTTTCACTTGAATCCAGTCATATATTAAACAAAAATAATGTGGTTTATAAATAAAAGGTCCTTGATAAAGCTATCTTCAAGATATTGTAAATAATTTCTCATGGGTTCCCCCTCCCCACTCTTTTTATGGGTTTCTCACTCTGATTTTCTCTATATGTATATTTTCTTTTTTAACTACATTTGTAGATTTTGCTATCCACATGCTTAATGTTTGATCTAATGGTTATCAATTTCATCATTGTAGCTTATATGCACTTTGGATTTTCAATTTCTATTTTTACTGGTTTTTTTTTTTTTTTTTTTTTTTTTTTTTTTTTTTTTTAAAGACTAACTATAAATTTGTATCCATTTTTTTTAAATTTCTTGTGTGTTTGCTTTTTTGTAGATTTTGTCTTTTATATATATTCTTCATTCCTTGATCTAGATCAGGGGTCTCCAAACTTTTTTCGGTCACGGGCCAAAAATTGAAGAAAAAAAAAGTTTGGCGGGCCAAGAAAAATTTTGCTCAAATTTTAAAAACAATATACAAGTATTACAATTTAAATATGTTAATGAGCAGAATGAAATCGAGATTTCATTTTAAAAGTTCCTTATAGTGAGGTTTGAAGTGAGAACCTCACTATAAGGAATCACAAATGATCATCTGTCAGTCTACTTCTGAAATAATTATTTCCAAGATTCATAGTTGAAAACACTTGTTCACATATATCAGATGAAGCAAACACAGCGCTGATTTTCTGGCCGTGAGATATTGAATTTGGGAAATCTACTTTCGATATTGATTTGTAAAACTCTAACTTTGGCATATTTAGAAACAACTGCTTGAGATGATTGTTGGAATGTAACTCAATTAATTCAACTTGCAAATCCTTTCAGATTAAAAGCTGTCTGTGCCTGCTATTTCCGTCGATTTAGGTTTTGTAGAACAAAAATAGAGAAGTAAAAAGATCATCAGTCCTTTGAAAAAGGAAGAAAAAAAATATTTAATCATAGTAGAAAAGGAGATGGATATATAATGTATAAATTAATATTTCTTTTAATTTGCCTCGGACCGGAAAAATTAAAATTCTATCCGTGGGCCGGATGGAATATTCCGGCGGGCCGTAGTTTGGAGACCCCTGATCTAGATTATAGCCACTGACTGTATTAGAATTGTTGCCTGGGATATTAAAGATATTCTTGCTAAATGAACCAAATTTAATTTTTAAAACCCCTTTAGAAAATGCATTAAGTAACATTAATACATTATGCATAAGATCATCAGCATGATCTTTGTTTGCATTGATTTTTTTTTTCATTAAAGTAGTATTAAATTATTAACAGATTAAATACATTGTAAAGAAATTTAAAAACCATTTTATGTCACATTCAGCAGTTTCTTTAATGTAAAATATTTACCTCATATTGAATTGATTAAATTAAATGAATGAATTGGAATTATAAAATCTTAATCTTCAAAATCATTTATTTAAAAGCATTCTTTATTTATTCTTGATAGCTGAAGTTATTATGCTTGATGGACTAACTATTGTTTACCGAAGCAATGTGGATCTTTTTTTCTATGTTATGGGAAGCTGTCATGAAAATGAAGTGAGTCTTTTTAGTTTTTAAATATTAATATTTAATATGTATTACAAATGTCTTCTGTCAGCTTTTTTTATTTGCAATTTTAATTTATGATAATAATATTTAAAATTAGCCATTGTTTACTTCAAAGCAGTGACATATTTAATAATTTCAATCAAGGATATATATCTTTATGTAAAAAATAATTTTTTTACTGCATTTGAAAGGCAGGATCAATAAATACTTACAACAGAATAGAAAAAAAAAAAATGCATTTTCTTTTAGTTTATCCATTTTTATTTTTCAATATAGTCCACTTTCAGCTTGATACACTTAGTATTTCTCCAACTTCTTTAAGCTGTCCAAAAAATAGGATTTCGGTAGGTCCTCAAAATAAATATTTGTTTTTCATTCGGCATGAATCTTCTAGTGGGCCACTTTTTTTCAAATTTGAGAAGAGAAAAGTCACCAATTAAAAATTCTGGCAACAACCGAATTAATAACACAATTGCATTTGTTTTCCACTGTAAGCAAGCATGACACCCACCTTGCTGAAATTTTGACATTAGTCTATTACATGGTACTCATCAGAAATAAATTTGCTTTGATACTTAGGGCATCATCTCCATGATTTTGGAAATATATTTTGGGGAATATTCAATCTTTTTCTGTGGGTGTACATCTTAAACACTTTTGCTGTTTTATGTAACTGGCACGAATACAGCATCCAAGTACATATTGACTCGTTTTTGTATTGCAGTCTTTCCCTCTTATACAAAAGTACTTAACAAGAGTTGCTTTTCTTTAAACCTGATATTTTTATAATTAATTTCTACTTTATCAAGTAATAATAGTATTTCAGCATGGTACAATTTTGAAAGTCTAAAAGAAAGCATAAAATAGCAATGCAGGGCGATGACAAAACCAAGAAGTCAGTGAATTTCTTTAAGGTGGTAGGTGTAAGGTGAAAACATTTTACACCAAGTATGAGGGGCGATCTGCGATTTGGTGGCCATGTATGCATGCATGTCTTACAATTTGGATTATTACTCATTTTATATCATCCTTACATCTGGGATCTTTTTTTTAATGATGGGCTGTCAGCTTATAATTTATTTCAATCATAATGGTTACTTTGACAAGTGTGTGTATGTGCTTTTACTTGTGCATTGCTTGCACTCATGTTATTTACTTAAGCCAATTTAGAAAATTAAGATTTTTAATATGCCTTTGAATATTTTATTAATTATTTATTATGTACTAAGTTTAAATGCATTCCATAAGCCCAATTTGACAATCCTTTAGCATCTACATTGATTCTAATCTATTTAATCTTTATTTGCTATTTATATATTTAATTACTGAAAATTAAGTCTAATAAATTATTATTAATATATCTTTTAAGTACATTGAATGCATACTTTGATTTGGTCTATGTGTGCTTGAGGGGGAAAACAGCAAAATTCAATGATACTGTGTCGCCTTTAATAAACACATTCAGGACGAATTGCTGTCTGCCATTTCATTATGTTTTGCTATTTTTTTTCACATGTTTCTTTAAAAAGATGACAATAGTTAAAACAAACTATGAAAATTAAATTTCATAATATATTATTTTTGCAATATTAAATAACTGGTAAAACTATTTTTAATAACATATATTGTATACATACAATGATTCTGAGTAGTGAAAAGCTAGGGAATTAATATAATTAGAAATGTTTCAAATTTAGTGAAGGAAAATTTTTTTCTTAATTCCTGTAGCTACCCTGTCATGAACATTTATTTTGAATGTGCCTGATTTTAAATTCTGTTTGAATTCTGGATGATATAAATAAATCCTTTTTATATTAAATATTTAAATTTTATAATTTTGTTTAGTTAATTTCTCATTTTCTGTTTAATTTAAATAATTTTTTTAACCAAATTTGACTTGAATTGAAATAAATATTTAGATTCATTCACTAAATTTGTGTACAGTGGGCTTTTATTGTAACTAATTTAAATGTTTGTCTTTTTATAGCTCATGTTAAATAGTGTATTGAATTGCTTGTGTGATTCTGTGAATCAAATTCTTCGAAAAAATGTAGAAGCAAGAAATCTTCTTGAAAATCTTGATGTCATTTTATTAGCAATAGATGAAATATGTGATGGAGGGTATGTTGAATTATTCACTTAATTTTTCTTTTTAGATTAATTTAATGTAGAAAGTACTTAAAAAAATTTTTGTCTTAGTACAATATTTGTTTCCCTCCTCCTTCCCCCAGCATTTCCTTTTAAATGCAGGAATAAATGTACATTTTTAACTCAAAGATAGTTTTAACTTCTGGGCATCAATATGAAAATTTTTATACTATTAAATAATATTTCATTAGTATTACAGTTTTTATTTTTATTTTATTGATGCTTATTATAAATTTGAAGATAATTTATTACTAACATTTTTATATATTGTATACAATATTTTATAATTATATCCTATTTGTAACTAATTATGACAATTTACATACATAAAATATTTAAAGAGCTATTGATAAAAAAAATATATATATTAGTATTTTTTAATATAGACTTACAAGTTTAACTTATTAAACCAATTAGATTTTAAAATTTATTATTAAACTTTGATAATGTTCTAAAAATAATGTTCCATAAATCTAGTATAATTATATCATATATTCGGGATACAGAATGTAACCAACTTTATTTGGGTTAAATGGTTTTCCCCTTTTTAAATAGGGCTATAATATATCTTAATGTATGATATTATGAATGTCTACTGTATATAAACTTCCATTGGTTTTCATGGATGTACAAAAGAAAACTTTTTTTTTTATGTATATGAATATTTTTTTCTGTGTTTTATGATTTTGTTATATTTTAAAATTTTTAGATATTTATAAAGTTTTTAACTGAATAATTTTTATTAATAAAAATTCTGTATTATTCTATTTAAATAATTACTTATTGCAGAATTGTGCTTGAGGCTGATTCTACATCTGTAGTCCAAAGAGTTGCTCTAAGATCTGATGATATACCACTTGGCGAACAAACTGTGGCACAAGTAATTATTTTATTTTAGTCTTTCTGTTTCATTACATAACATTAGAATATTTCAAATTTCAATACATAATTTTATTTAATATTGTAGCAAACACTCACCTGAATGCCCTTGCAAATATAAAACATCATAACAAACTCATAAACAGATTAATTGGATCTAAGTATGAATTTTATAAAATAGATGCAAATTGTAAAATAAGTGCTTTGTCACTAATTATTGTTTAAAGTGATATATTTACATGACAAGGATTCACATTTTTTTTATTTCTTGTAATCAAATTATTTAATGAAATTATATACAATTATTTAATAGCTTTTTTTTATCATATGCGTATTAATAAAGATGTTTTGTGTAGACAGTAAGAAATTTTTTGATCAATTTCAATTAAAAGTTGGATGAGCTAGCATTTTTAATGTTTTAAAATCTTAGTCTAAATCAATTTTTGCATTCAAATATGAAAATATATATATATATATAATATTTTAGGAACAACAAAAGTTGATTTGTAGCAATATTATTAGATAAATTATTATATTTATTAACCAATGTTTATACTTATTTTATCAACATTTCACTTTGAAAGTCTGATGTATACTGTATTACATTTTATTATAAATTTTATAAGAGGAAAAACTAGTAATAATGTTTCTTTTTCTCATAGGTTTTTGCAATCGGCTAAAGAACAATTAAAATGGTCTTTACTAAAGTGAACTGCATTGAAGGCAAAAAAATTGTATATTTTGTTGGGACATCAAAATATATTTTCTAGAGTATACACATTTATTTCGCAGCCATTATAAATAATTATCAGTTTTTATTATTCTATGGTGAAAATTGTTTCTCACATTTCTGTACATAAATGATATTCTTAAAAAATGTGTTTGCAGTTTTAAAAATCTTTCACATCCCAGATCCTTCATATTATACATTATCAAGTGTGAATAAAAATATTGGTCTATTGTTATTTTATAGAATATATTGAAATTATATTATTCCAAAATTTGCAAACTTTTAAACAAATTTTTAATTTATTCTTCACTTCTCATTGTATTACTTTTTACTTTCAAAATGATATAAATAATTTAATCTATATACACATTTACCTTATTAATGGAAGATGGAATTAGGATTAATTTCTTGAGATGAAATTGCTCTTTGAAAATTATAACTAATCCATAATCCTATTATTTTTATTTAAATTCTTTAAATGCTCATTCAAATGAAAAAGCATTTCATTGTACTGAAATTAATAATAAAAGTGTTATCTTATTATTAAATTATTATTAAAAACAAATATTTATTAATATAAAACAAGGAGAACAATTTTTATGTAATACTAATTTGTAAGAATGCTAATAATTTATCAACAGGATGAATGTATTTTTTTTTTATTTATTTGTAAAATTGGGTTGGTATCATTGCAGTGTGTTATTTTCATCATACTTAATATATTTTTTATTTGATGTTAGAATAATTCTAAGGGTTCAGCTTCTTGTTTTAATTATTTTTATTAATATTCTCTAATAAGGCTTTATTAGACATAATTCAGTAGGAATTTAGGAATCAATTAATGTACAGGTAGAATTTTTCCTAAAGTATGCTAGCCACTTTGTTAAAAACTGAAATTATATTGCCTTGTTTTTCTTTTATCAAAATATTGTGAAATTTTCATGATATTTAATAGAAAATATTGGAGTTAAAAAAGTATTCTTCAGTAGTACTGGGCAATGCATAATTACAAAAGAATAGTAAAAACACATTTTTTTCAGTTGATGAGCTTTTATTTTTCAACGTAGTCCTCACTGAGCTTGATACAATTTACCCAGTATTTGTCTAACTTCTCCAATAAATGGGATTTTGGATTGTCCTCAAAGTTAGCATTGCTTTTATCAATGACTTCTTAGTTGAATGTGAAACTTCTCCCAGTGAACAACTTTTTCATATTTAGAAAAGAAAAAATCACTGGACTGCCAAATCTGTTAAATATTGTGGTTGCTGCAGCAATTAAATTGTAACTCTGTTGCATTTGTTTTCCACTGTGTGTAAACACAGCACCCACCTTACCAATATTTTCCTTCAGACATTTGTAAACAGAAACACCTAATGAAAACGGTTACAAATTTGAGATATTGTACTTATTGGAAATAACTTATTTTGATGCTAAAAGTACCATCTCAGATTTTTAAGTACTTATTGGCCTACCCTCATCTCCTTTTACTTTCTTAAAAATATAGCTCTATTAGTAATAAACTTTAACCTTGCATTTTCTTTGAACATGAGGAAATGAAATATTTTAGATAATCTAGGTAAAAATAAAATTTTCCGTCCCTTTGCAAAAGAATTATATTGTATATTTAAAAAATTAGTTTTGTTCCTTTTTTTTTTTATCGAGAATAATTTTTAAATGAATTTCGAAAGTATCAAAGAAATTTCTCTTTTGTATAACTACACCATTTTTTAGCTAGTAGTAAGTAATACAGTTATCTTGTATTTTTTATGTTTGCACCAATATTTAACCAAACTAATTTTAGTAATCTAAAACTTCATTGCCATTTCAAAAAGCTGGCAAGTAAAACTTAGATAAATTTTTAACTTCTCTTTCACAAGTATTCCAAAGAAAGCAATAGTGATGCTAATTTCTATAATGATCAATGACAGCATTTTCTAAAATTCAAAACATCATTTTTCCATAGATTTCATAATGATAAATTGTGTTATTTATAATCATAAATAATTTCATATGCAAATATGAAATTCATTCATGCATTATTTCATATGCATAATAATTCCTTATGCAACTTTTATGTACGGGTCAGGATTCTCACTCTTTGCAGCTTGTGTGTATTGTTCGAAAACCCTGCATAAAAGTATCCTTGAATTAAATGTATAGGTTAAAATAACAAAAAGAATTTTCAGATTATAAGAATCAATTTCACTGGAAAAAAAAAAAACTAATTTAGAAATTAAAATGTTTAACTTTCTGATTCTGAACAGGAGAAATTAGAAACAATATTCTGATTTGTAACTTTTATATTAATTGAAAAACCTGATCAATATTAGTGTTCTGTTTTTTAACCATTTCCACACCCAACTTGATACTTTTTTTTAAAAGTAACTTTACTTTTTAACTTATATCAAAATTTCTGAAATGAAACTATAGATTGTATTCAGCATCGTGTAACCTGTACCGAGAAATTCTAAGATTTTTTTTTTTAAGCGCATAATCTGTTTATTTTAGAATAAAAAATTTCTTTATGCGCAATATGATTTAAATCTATTTAAAAGAAATAATTATTATATGATTATTAACAAAAATAACTTTTCTTTTGGTGGGGTTGGGGATCATACAGTGCTTTTAAAAGCATACCATTAGGCTTCACTGATTTATTCAAGATAGGCAGAAAAATAGCTGTCGAATAATAATAAATTATGTGTTCGTTTATGTTTGCTTCAATTTAGTGTTGCAATTATTGAAAAAATAATAGATTTACGAATATATGTGTTTTATAAATCCTTTCATATTTATACTTTGCTTAAAATCCATTAAAATACTTTTTTTTTTTTTTTTTGTTAAATCCGCGACGACGATTTGCCAGATTGACAGAGAACCTTGGTTGCTTAGCAACCTCTATCTCTTTTGCTTTGTGAGTGAGGGAAGTTTCTTAAGCTTTAAGTCCATTGATTAGATAGAAAAAAAAAATAATATATGTATATTATTAATTTATTTAAAAATTAATTATTCAATTTTTATTAATTAATAAATAAATAAAATTATGCATAAATAATTTTTTATATTATTATTATAAATTCAAGAAGGTAATAAAAAAAATAGATAAGTAATAAAAACAAACAAAAACGATTGGAAGGGAAATTGTGACTCAGTGGAGAAACTGCATGGTAATTCGGAAAGGAGGATATCGGAACGTTGATGAATAATATTCAGAACAGCGCGAGGTCTTTTGCGATTTTAAGATCAAAATGTCGTAAACATAGTTGCTTAGATCATTCAAAACGGAATTATTGATATTTGGAATGGAGTTATAAAATTTCTTTGCAGTTTTATACACAAGTTGTTTAAAACTTGGGAGGGAAAGAGCACGTCTGATATCCTCATTTCGGAAAAACCAAGGCGAATTTGTAATCATACGTAGGATTTTATTTTCAAGTCTTTGTATGATCTCGAAATTCGACAGATAAATCCGCAGAGTGATCCCTAAGTTTGCGCTATTAGACAGCGTCAACTTCACGGGCGCCGTAAAATAATTCAAAAGCTTATAATTAATTTGAGCGAAACATTTAGTCTAGCTGATTGAAAAAAAAAAAAAGTTCAAAAATGATAAATATGCAGGTTTTTTGGTGTGGTTTGACTATGTATAAAAAACCTGTTTTTCTTTGACCACGTAAAATCGCTGTGGCTTCTTTGATCGTATCAGACATTTCGAGATGCGTTGACTTTTCGCGACAGATTCGGACTGTTCAGAAAGATCTTGCAGGCGGAATATATTAAGCATTGCCGACTGGATACATTCAGTTGATTGTCGAAGTTTTGGGAAGATAAACTCTGCTTGTGATATAATGTAGTAGAGCTAGTGTTGTATTATTTCTCGTTTACTGTCTCTGATAAATAATTTTATAACTTGTTACTCCATGTTTTTGAACAGCAATAAACGTGAATTTGCAGATAATAAAGTTACTCCCTTATTCGAGGGGCTGACTGTGAAAAAACGATATCGTAAATATGATGACGGTTATTCTGGTTTAATTAACGTCGACAGAAATTGTGATCAAAGACCACGATGTGCGTTGTGTATGAAAGTTTTGGCACCGGAGTGTACGCTCCCAAGTAAATTGAATTGTTATTTAGTAACTAATCACCACTACCTGGTTGACAAACCTCATAATTTCTGCGCCGAGAAGTTAAAAGAACTGAAACAGCAAAACAAAGTTTTTCAAGACTCCATGAATCCCAAAACAATGCTTTTCTATCATTCTTACAAAACGCCTTGCCATCGCAGAAGAATTTAGCATGGCAACAATTGTAGTTATGGATGAACATCATAGTTGGCAAGTCCGCAAGAAAACTTTTCAAGGGAGCATCTGTCGATTAGCACAATTAGTCGCTAAATACAGAAAACGTCGAAAATCCACAACGATCAATTAACTGAAAATATCAAAGGAATCGAATTGCAGCTAGATGAGGATATTGATGCTCATGGGGATATGGATATATCATGTACGGTTTATAAATGTTAATAACGATGCAGACCTTTTTTGTAAAAAAATCACAGCAGGTGAGAAGGCTCAGCACTTGTTCGAGGTCCTTGAAAAATTTATGTTTGGAAATAGCTTGGATTGGACTAAGTGCATTGGTATCTGTAGTAATGGACCTCATCCCATATCTGGCTGCTATGGAAGAGTATGGGCACTTATTCAAAGCATGCGTTGTGAAACCATTACACTGTTTGCTGGAAAGCGCTTGTGTTAAAGCATTTGAGTGCGGTACTGTACAGTAGCAGTGAAACAAGTAAGAGAATTGAAGTAGATGAACGAATGTAGTAAAATTTTATAAAAACTCATCCATTGAAGGCGATTTTTCAATAAACTGTGATAGTTGAATGTTCTTTCTGATACTACAGCAGTACTCGATGGTAATGTTTGATCATATATATTTGAACAGCGACAGGAAATTTTTATTTTCTGTATAGAAAGGAACAGAGATGCCAAAAATTTTGCCGGTACAGATTTTAAATCTTTTTCGCCAAGTCATGGGGACATAAGATAATTCTCTTCCACTATAAAGTATTATTCTTACTCCCTATTTGTTGAAGATTGCTGATCAAAAGGAGTTGAGAGCATGACTTTACTTAGCATGAATTGGTTTTTCCTTTCCTCTCATTAATTAACCTTGAGAGGGTGAGCAGGGATAAAGTTTGCTGGATTCCTAGGGCATCTCAAGAAATTTACAGTAATGCCATTTGCAAAGGTCACAATATAGAGGGTTTCCTCGGGTTTTGGTTAGAGGCTGAATTTATGCGGCCCTGTTTATTTCATAGAAACAAGCTCCTAGGAACAGATCTTCGAATGATTAAAATTTTTTGGTCGGGACCAGGCTTCTTTCGTAGGGATTACACCTTTATTTTGAAGGAAAATATCAAATTCATGTTGAAGATTTACTTTGATGATTAATTTTTGGCAATACCATTAGAAATAATGGCTTATTACTTTAGCTTCCTCTATGTTTTTATTGAGAGGTATATTTTTAATAAAAAAACTACACTCAAGAAAGCCAAAACATTATGACCACCTGTCAATAACGAGTTGGCCCCCTTTGGCGCGCAACACAGCTTCAACCCGCCTTGGCATGGATGCCACAAATCCCTTGGTAGATGGCCGGAGACAGATTGCACCAGATGTTTAAGCAACGGTCACGCAAATCCGAGATATTGCGAATTGGTGGTCTTTGAACTCTGAGCTGCCCTCCCAGGACATCCCAAATGTGTTCTATCGGATTGAGATCCAGTGAGTTAGGCGGCCAGGACATTAACTGGAATTCAGCATCATGTTCCTGGAACCACTCCAATACAATTTTAGCAAGGGCCGTTGTCCTGTTGAAACATTCCATTTCCAGCTGGAAAAACAGCCATGTAAGGGTGCAACTGGTCCGCAATGATGTTCAGATACCCTGTAGCATTCATGGTCTGCTCTACCACAACCACGGGTCCCAGAGACGCACAAGAGAACTTCCCCCAAAGCATAATACCGCCACCACCGACCTGTGTATGACATATTGTACATTGAGGGAGCAACTGTTCGCCTGGAATACGGCGTATCCTGACACGGCCATCGGCGTGATGAATGACAAACCGTGATTCATCTGACCAGGCAACTTTCTCTCTCACTGATCCATGGACCAGTCACAATGTTCCCGGGCCCAGCGCAGGCGCAGTTGGCGATGACGCTTGGCCAGCAAAGGCACACGAGTGGGACGTTTGCTGCGTAGCCCCATATCCAACAGTGTCCGCTGAACAGTGTGCTCCGATACTATTCTACTTGGCCCTGCATTGTATTGGGCTGTCAGCTGAGCCACTATCTGGCTCCGGTTTTGTTTCACCATGCGAGACAGTCTCCGACGACCTTTTCTTTGATAGCTTGTGGACGTCCAACACTATGTCACCTATTGTTGGTTTCACCCTCATTCATCCACTTTGCATAAGTACTAACAACTGTAGATCGCGAACAACCCACGAGTCGTGCAGTTTCGGACATACTTGTTCCAAGCCTTCGAGCCATTACAATCTGCCCTCTATCAAAGTCGCTTAGATTCGCAGCCTTTCCCATGACACACAGAAGTAAGTGAAAGAAGGATCTTCAGACTCTCCAGCAGCAGTTAAATACCACTTTCACCTGATCACGTGCCTTTCACGTCATCCAGGCGAGTTCATTGCAAAATGTAAGAGTGGTCATAATGTTTTGGCTCTTGAGTGTAGTTCAAGCAGCTCTCGAGTGATATCATCAGTTGTGAAGTTAAATGATAGACCTCGGATACCTTTGGCTGCTTATCCTGAGGTAATAGAAAATGAGTTTTAACTTTGCGTATGTCCGTAACTTTAGATCTTATAGTTCTGTGTGCTTCGGCTGAGAGAGAAAAGAATTTTAACTTATCACTGTAGTTAAAGGAGTCGATCCGTGATTTTCTTCTTGAGTGAATTCAAGTCATCGAGAAGTCGCTTCCTTTTAACACATTGTCCACGGTGAAGTGCGGGATTTCATAAGATTTAGATTTGGTATTAGCTAGCTTAAAATTATCATCTACTTGCATGGATTTGATACCTAAAGGGATATCGGAAGATTTGTCGAGAAGATAGAAAGAAAAAGAATGAGTTGAAAGTTTGGATATCTTTCTTCGGAAACCTTGCTGCACTTGGCAGATGCAGTTTGCATTTTCTTGGACTGTTTATTCTTTCTCTGAGCACGAGTTGAAATTTTAAATAGGGAGGCTGTCAATAATTTGTCAGTAAAAGCCCTTTCAGTTTAAAAAAACAATTTTTTTGTAAAATATTATATTTACACACTTTGCAATTTAGAGATAGATTCCTGACCTCTAAGGCTAGTTCTAATGATGCCACGCTCATATATTCTTAGCGATGAAGGCTATTTTCTTTTCAATATTCAGACCTGGCGCACTGCAAAAGCTGTAGGGTGAGTCAAAGGTTGGTACAGATACCATGGAAATGTGATTGGAGGAAATATCTCCGTGAAGAACATTCATAAAGTGAATAATTAGGAGTATTAAAAAATACTGTTGTCTGTTACTTTTTGAAAAATAACAAAAAATTATAATCGATATAACAAAGACATATCAAGGAAATGCACATCTAGACACGTTCGGCACGAACAGGCAGGGTTAAACATGAGAGAACATAAAACACGTATCGAAAAAGTCACTAGTAAAAATGCTGCCGAGATATGTATATAAAAACTATGCTTAGTACTCTTTTATACTTAATGTGAATAACTTCTCCTCTTAGGTAAAAATAATCTAGTGAGATTGTCATTAGTTTTCTTTCTAATTCTGTATTTGCGTTTCATATTTTGATGTTGTTTTTCTGACCAATAATGGATACTTCTAAAGAAATATATGTACGTGAGAAAGTAACATTTAATAATAAAAAATTGACATTTAAAGAAGAATATTCTTTTTTAAACAGTAAGATGAAAAAATTTAAATGGCAGATATAAATATGTTTATAATAAAAATATTAGAAAT
Organism: Caerostris extrusa; assembly: GCA_021605095.1. Lineage (NCBI taxonomy): Eukaryota > Metazoa > Arthropoda > Arachnida > Araneae > Araneidae > Caerostris > Caerostris extrusa. Next base: position 118,357 of record BPLR01015762.1, on the reverse strand, counting down.
TAGTCATAAAAAATAAATTTAATTTTCAGCAGTTATAATTTGTTTTAAAAATTATATATACTTATATAATTATAACAATAGCAGCTACATAAGTAATTGAAAGAATATAATTTTTTTTTTTTTTTAATTCTTGGACGAAATTAATACTTTGAAGGAAATCAATTTTTTTTTGTGGTACATTGTGCTCAAATTTCATTTTTTCATACCATGAACATCCCCCCGCAAGTGTTGGAATAAACATTGTTTAAAAAAAGAAATTTAAGCTGAAATAGGGGAAAAATGGTTTGTCTGCCTGATCTCGTATTTAAAAGTTTCTTTAATGCACATGAGAAAAAACTGCTAAAATGAATAGCAAAATTAACTAAATTATTCTATGATTTAATGAAAACTATTTAAATGACCTATTTTCAATTATTATCATTTTAAACCGAAGATAACCTACACATGACAATTTTGAGAAGTACTAGATGTTTTTTATAATGAGTCCGTGAATTAGAAGTATTTTTCTCATATTTAATGAGCATATAATTAAATACATATAATTTGCGCTTTTGTTCCGTAGATTTATTTTATTTATTTTTCTGTGTGCGTACATTTAATAAAGATATGTGTGTATGCGATTCATTTTTTATTCAAAAATTATACAGTAGAGAATAAAAACAACAAGTTGTCTATTTTCTTCTCTGAATTGCTTACTACTTAATCTGCGGCATAGCTAAAAGCGTAAAAAGTTTTTATTAGTCTTCTTTTAATTACATATAGATATTTTACTTCAACGCATATTTACTGATCATAAATTTCTTGTTACGTTTCCATACCGATGATTTGCATTTTTCTTACTTTCTTCTTTTTTTTTCTCTCATCATACGATTACTATTATCTATTTATCATGACTTTTCTTTCCTACTTTCTTCACATACCATTGAGTAGATGAACGCTTCGCGTTCAGGCACTCGACATCTTTATTCAACAATGAATGACATATGACAGGTAATTTTCATGGAAATAATGGAACTGTAGCGACACCTATTGATGGAAAATGGAGTACAAATTTAACAACTTCTACTTTCACTGTTAAGAAGGGAATTTTCAAGTTAGAATGAAAACAGAACGTAGTTAGAAATGAAATAAAGATGTTGTAATTGTGAAAATTGATTATCGTCTTTTTTCTTTTGACGTCTAGATTTTAATAACACTACGCAACCTTTACAAAGCCGCACTTGATGATACTTGAATGATGATACTTGAAGCAATACTTGATGACCCGGACGTGATTTGAACACGCAACCTTCTGATCTACCTTTACAAAGTCGCCACAGAACTAAACAAAATTGCCATAATACTGTTTTTGAGTTTGTAATTTAAATATCTTCTACAAAATGTTCAAATTTTTTTTTTTAATTTTAATGTTGCAGTCTTAACAGATATTTTCTGCCATACAGAATTTAGTAAATTAAATACATTTTTTTTTTTACTAAAAAAAAAAGCAACGGCCAGGAATATTTTCATATTACACGAGAATTGTAAATTAACGTAACGCTGATATTAGACGGGGACCTACAGTTTAAAATTGATTCCGAACCACTACAAACATCCATGGGTGCGGCTGGACTCCAACCCAAAACCTGTAGTACCTAGCGCTAGCCACTCGGCCGCCAGGCCTTTTAAAGTGAAATGTAAATAATTATATTATTTTCCTATGAGAAATTTATTATCCATTCAATCATTTTAAGGCAATTTTAATAACATAACTACTTTTCTTATCCATTGCTTCGTTCGGAAGTAAAGCAATAACTGAATTTATATTGTGTTTCACTTGATAAGTTATTATTTTATAATCATTTAATAATTAAATACTTGGATATTTTGCATTTAGGACATTTCTTTTATTAAACAGTTTACTTTTTTTTTTTTTAATAAATCTCAAAACAACTTTAAAAAAAAAAAATTAAATTAGATTCCTATATATGGCAATTAGCTGATCACGAAGGTGGCCTGGGATTGGCAAAGATATCTATAATTTTTCTTGTTAATGCATTTTTAAGTCTTTTAATATTTCAAATTACATCCTTGTTATTTACTTATTGCAAACGTAATGTCATACATTTATATTTCAAATAAATATATGAACAATTATTGCAAATCTTTCTAGTCATTTTTTAAATTTATTCTCATAAATGGAACCAAAAGAACAAACTTTTTAATTATAACTTTTTTTTTTTAAGTAAACTTACTGAATAATTCTATAACATATTTCAAAAGAAAAATTTAACAGATAAATCATAACGGGGAAAAAAAAATTAATAAAGCACTCAACAATATTTGTTCTCTAGATATTATACAGATGTCTGTGCAATTGCTTGGCTCCTAAAGGTTCAGTTTCTTTCTAAAAAAATCTATCAATATTTCCCTAAAACTAAACAGCAATTCATTAAATAATAGCTTTGATCAAACAGATTGATCTATTTTATCTTTGATCCTTATAACATTTTGGTAATGATGATCTATTAGGTCATAATCTATAAATATAAACTGTTGTTTAGTTTTTTTAATTTCTATTGTCGAAGTTTACTAAACATAAATAATTTTTTTTATTTTTTGCTCCATCTACACTAATATTTTTCTTCATATGTGAAATGAATTAATCCATTGAAAGTCCTTAATTTTATATTATTGATATTCATAATTAATATTAGATGGGTGAAAATAAATATAAAAAAGGAATATCTCCTTGCTATATGATAAGGAAGCAATATATTTTATGTCTAAGTAAATTAAATAGAAAATGTTATTTTTATATGTGAAACTGTGATTGTAACTACAAAATTAGAACGAAATCCAAAACAGTAAACAATGTAATTTTTTACGTGTAAAAAGGTTTTATATAATTGTAATTGTTTTAGAAAAAAACTTATTCTTTCAAGGATAAAAACTTAATTTGTGACTTTTTTTTTTATTCATTTTAATTTTTCAAAATGATGTGCGATTTAAAAGTAGCTGTTGTTTGTTCAAGTAATCAAAACAGGAGTATGGAAGCTCATGCTTTTCTTGGGTGATTATTTTTTCTATGGTTTATGACGAAATTTAGTAGAATAGATTTTTTAAATTTAAGGCAGAATTGGAATTAATTTTTTTAAATTACAAATTGGATAGATCAACTGGTAGTAGTCAACTGCTTAAAGAAATAAAATATCTCTTAAGCATCTTTTAAAATGTAAATGTTCTTATGAAATTATTTTAGCTTTTTTTTTAGCTAAAAAAAAGATATTAAATATGTTATAAATAGATATAGTTTCAGAAAATAGGTAATTAATAGTGGCTACTTCAAATTAAATAATGGTTACTTGTAAATAATTGTCACCCTGAATCAATTACTTTTTCATACTTAATGTTGTGTTTACGTTTTTAATAAAAATTTTACTTTTTAAACTTAGTATTTTTATAGAATTTAAACGAAAGTATCAAATAAGTAATACTTTTTATAACTTAGTGATAATTAAATTAGAAAGATTATTATAAATAATGAAAAGAACTTATTAATTTATTAAATATTGGTATTCTGATAATAGCATTAAATTCCATTCAGTTATTTGATCTAATATATTTAAAGAACAAATATAAACTTTATGTTGTATTTTTCTTTTCTTTTATTTGTATCATTATGTTAAACTTTTGTAGTTCGTTGTATCAAATCATTGTATTGTAAAGTAGGTCCCTTTTCTTCTGGTGCAAACTTCCTTATTTTTTTCATGTTATTTTTAATTAAAGAAAATATTAAACTAATAGGAATGAAGTTTTAAAAATTAAAACTAATTCACTAATTTTACTTTTATTATTTTCATGTCAGTACAATTATTGATAGCAGTTAAGATGTATTTAGATTAACTATTATTAAGAGCCATTACTAGAAAGTGCATCAAAATTTTTAACTAGCAGTTAACATGTCTCTGAATGTTACTAAATTCTAAGTTGTTTTAAAAGTGATGGATTCTTAAAAACTAGATTATTTACGAAAGTTATCAGTAAATCCAAAACAATAAACAATGTAATTTTTTGTGTGAAAAGTTTTTATATAATTGTTATTGTTTTAGAAAAAAAAATAATTCTTCCAAGGATAAAAACTTAATGTGTGATATTTAGAACAGTTATCAGTGAAATAAATTTATTAGAAATAAAAAACAGTAGATATTTTAATTATGCAGCTTTTTATCTGAAAAATCATCTAAAATAAATTCTGTAAGCTCTGACTTGCTTTGCTTTCAGATTTTTGCTTTGCTATTTATTTTCATTTTTTAAATTAAATGAAATTTTTTTTTAAACCAGTCAGTAATGAAATAGCGTATATCAAAAACATAATAGAAACATTAACTTTTATGAGTGCTTTATTTTTGCATTAGGGGTGGGACTAAAAGGAGGAGTATAGTCAATAAAACTAGATGATCTATTTATTTTGCTATTATGTTTCTTATTATTATTTGCTAATCAAGATTGCTTTAAAAAAATTTAATTCATGAGCTAGAATATGGAAATCTGCTGTTGGAAATTATGTGAATGTAATATGCTTGCAATTCAAAATTATTTACTTCTAGTTACCTTATTTTTCTCTTTATCTGACACACATATTTTTAATTATTATATAGAAATGCATATTATTCTTCCTCTTTGCAAATCTTCACAATGCAAATCTTCAATGCAAATGCAAATCTTCACCCATTTCATGGATTTATAGTCTAATGTTTAATAATTACATTATGTATAGGTGAATACTTCACATATTAACTAATAGAGTGTGTAAAGCATAGAATACTTTTTTATTTTATCATAAAAAATATTTTTGATTAATTTTAAATGTGATTGTTTTTACTAAAACTGATTTTACAAGTTAAAAGTTGCTCTTTATATTTTTTGATGTAAATTTTTCTCAGTTTTCTTCTTTTGTCATTTGAATTTTATGAGAAGCTTTTAAATATTGCTTGAAAATTTTTGATGTGTTTTCATTTTCTGTAAAACTGTAACTAAATTTTTTAAAAATCTTATTTCCCTAAATATATAATTATTTTTTCAGTAAAAAAGGTTTTAAAGTTCGATCATTTGGTTCTGGAAATCAAGTCAAGTTACCTGGACCTGCTCCTGACAAGCCTAATGTTTATGACTTTAGTATTTCATATGAACAAATGTATCAAGATCTTCTATCTAAAGATAAAGCTCTGTATCCTTTGTTTTTTTTAATTACTGCAATTTCTGTCCATAATTCACAGATTTATGATAAAATTTTAGAATTTCATGGTGTGGTGTTATTTTGATGCACATTTTTTTTTTTTCTGGTAGCTCTGGTAAAATTAATTTAAAAAAAGTGGGAAAAAATTTTAGTGGGACAAAGAAAATGGAAACATGAAAAAAATGGGGACATGGGGAAGGAACTGCATTTTTATAAAAGAAGGCACAATGCAATAAACATCAGATGCAAAAAACTGTGTGATAAAAATGATCAGAACAAAATTATATATGATAATTAAAAATGCTTTACATAAGGCAAAAATTAATAATTAGTTGTTTAACTAATATTAATCAAGATTTTCATCACTTTAACAAATATAAAAAAGATAACAAATTGCTGAAAATTTTTTTGAAATTTGTTCCATTTAGAATTTCAATGCTATAAAAGACATTAATTAAAATAGTTTTAATTAATTAATTACAAAATTCCTGTTTTTTTTTATTGATTAAAATTAATTCTTGTATTTTTGGGTGAATCTTTTTGTTTATTTTATTTACATTTACTTGTATGATTTCTTAGGCATATCTCTGTTATTTATTTTTGTTTTTATCATAACTCTTACATATATATGCTCATTCCTGTTTCTGTTGACTTACTGTTATTATATATAAAAATTTTTTAATGTTTTTAAAAATGAAAAGCACTTGAAAACTGAAAAATTATGTGAGCTGAGTATCTTAACAATACACATAAAAATGAACTTATTCTGCATTGGCAATTTCTAAACCAGAGGGCATGTATCCCTGGGATAATATGAAAAATAATATTAACTACAGCAGAAAGTATATATAAAAGAGGAAGTAATAGGCATAAACTAAATAGTTGATTTATCATTATGTGATTAGCCCTGTATTCTACCACTCGTGTGCTGTGATTAAGTATGTGCTCTCCCTTCTCTTTTGTTTATAGTAATTCTTCTAGCAATATCTTGGAACTTTTGCCATTGATATTTTTTATTTAAGAGGCTTCTTTTGAAAAAGCCTCTTTAAGACATCATTTAAATTATTATTTAATTTGAATTTAGCTACTATTTGAATCTTTTTAAATAACTTTTATCTCAAAGTAGATAATTGAAAACTGGTACTCTTAATATAACTGAAATTGAAACTCAAGTCACTGAATTGAAAGCTGCTAGGTATTTCGAAGCAATCTAATAATTTACAAGAAGTCAACAACAAGCAAGGGAGCCACAATTGTTCATAAAAAAAGAGAGAAAATATTGTAAAAAATGATTGTAATAAGAATTTTCAGATTAAGATTGTATAAAATTACTGTGCATTGTTTGTTGAGAAATTTCTCAACAATAATTACTATAACCGTTTTTATTATTTCATTATTTAGAGATAGTGCTTCTAATTTATAAACATTTAGTTTTTGGTGATTATCAAATGGTTCCAATCCAACATCTTATGTAATATTTCTAAACAAACTTTATGATAATGTGGTTGATGCATCATACAGAATAAGTTATTTCATTACTAAAAATAGTAAAAATGCACAATTGCTAAAAACTTGATATCTCCTTCAGAGATACTATTCAGTGAGGATCATGTCTAAAGCTTAACAATGTTCTTCTTCAATTTCTCAAGGAATTAATGGCATGTCTGATGACATTAAATCCTTGATAACTGAAAGTCTAAGAAACAGTCCTTTTTTTTTTTTTTTTTTTTTTTTTTTAATACAGACAGTTAGAATTATTGATATTTCCACTCTGGAGTTTTGTTTGTTATTGCAAAATATTTACATGACAGCATGCTTGAATCTTAGTGTCTATCCTCTCACTGAAGGTTATACCAGCAATAATAGTATGTTTAATCTTATTCAGATTTATTTCTGTCAAAAAGGAAATTTGTTCAATTCCTCTAATTGCAATTCATTTAAATTTTCATTACCTTAGTTTATTTCTTTCATTATTTTCCTTTATTTTTAATTTTTACCTAAAATTGCAGATTCTAAAAAAATTTATGAATTTTATTGCTTGGGATGTAAGTAAAGTTAATTTGCATTAACATTATTAAAACTCATCTCTGATTAAAGCATTCAAAAATAATTTTATTTTGTTTGTAAATGAAGATTTTATATCATCAGTTTATCAAATAGGAAAATAATATGGTTTTGTATTTAAATATTTTAAAAATTAGTGTTGCTATTATTCATATTGTTTTCTTAATTAATTTGTAAGATATACACAGAATGGTCTCCTACACATGTTAGATCGTAATAGACGAATTAAATCTCATCCTGAAAGGTTTCAGTCTTGCTATGAAAGCTTTGATGTTATTTTTACTGTTGAAGAACGTGTATATGACCAAGTAGTAGAAGGTATATCTTTTTTTTTTTTTTTTATATATAGCCTTAATTTGATTTCATGATTTTGTATTTCTTGTAACCTGGAAATAAAAACAAAATTTTCTAATTTAAAAACTGAATCTAATAGTCTTTGCTATCCATGTAGAATTAATGTCTTAATAGGATACATAAATTTATATTAATTCTAATGTATAAATTTGAAATTTTCATGAAATCAATACAAATTTAATTGAGATTAGTGTCAGTATTTATAAACATTTTTCTTCATTTATTTAAACTTAATAAAATAAATTCTTCATTTTATTAATCTTACTCTCTCCCCCCACCACCACCATCTTAAGGTTTTTCTAAAAACCTTTTGGATATTTAATTTTTTTTAAAACATTACATTCAGGTGTTTTTTTTCCCTCTCCCTACAAATTCATGAAAAACGTTGGCTGCCACTGAAAGCCTAAAAGTGTATTTGAAAATCTAAATGATTTTTAGAAGTGTAAGTGTATTATATATATATATTGATGAATTTTTTTTTTAAATATTGCATTCAGGTGGGTTTTTTCCCTCTCCCTACAAATTCATGAAAAACATTGGCTGTCACTGAAAGCCAAAAGTGTGTTTGAATATGAGATTATTTGAAAATCTAAATGATTTTTAGAAGTGTAAGTGTATTATATATATATATATATATATATATATTGATGATGATTCTGATGACATTACCTACACTTCTCAATAAAGAAAATTTATAATGAAAACAATTTAACATTGAATATGAACAGTGAAATTTTGAATAATTGTTAAATCAATTTGTTTGTATTGAAATATAGAAGTTAATTCATTTTACCTTTATCATTTAATAAAAAATGCTGTTAATATACCAGTTAAATTATATATTTTTTATCTTTGAGTGTTATGGAAATATCTATAATAATCTATAAGCGTTGATATTTTAAAATTTAATGATGTTTTTTTTTTTTTATAGAATTAGCTACCAGATTCCAATAGAAATTTCTCCTGTTCATATTATAAATATTGATGTTCAAGATAATCATGAAGAAGCTACAATTGGTGCTTTTCTTGTGTGTGAAATGGCAACCATGGTAACTATAGCTTATGGCTTACATCTTTGCAACTTCTATTGTTTTTTAGTTAAGAATTACTTTGACTTTCTGATGTTGTATCTTTAAGTACATTCAGGCATATTATATTGTATCTTGCTACTGTACTTAGGGTTAACTTTTCCATCACATTTTGACAGTAAACTGACATCTGCCCACCATCAAAAATATAAACCTTTAGTCTAGCCAGGCTACTTATTTCAAAAGATTTCACTAAAACTTAGGCATTATCAATAGTAATTGGCATTGTTTGTTCATTATGTATAATTACCTATTTCTACCTGACTTATTCCAAGGCTTTTACCCTTGTCATAGCATCGTTTTCAAGAATTTTATTCTTCAGTTCGTAACTATTTTATTATTTTCTTAATGTAATATTCTGATGTTTTATCATGGCTTCTGCCTCTTTAAAGGTTTTTTCTACACTTTGGTCAGTTCTTCACATTCAATTTGTTTATGATAATGGATCAGAAAACTGGACATTTTTAGATTGTGATTGCCTGTTAGTGACTTATTTGACTCTACAATGCTTGGTTCCTGGTATTTTTAATTTATGTATTTCATAATATGTAGTCCATTGTTTATATATAGTAGCTTTTCGATAAGTGTGTTGAAAACTTGTTATTTTTTTCTTTAATTAAAAACTATATTAGCTGTCTATAGTTATTTTGTGTATGTGTGATATAGCAGCTTTTAGCTCAGGGATGGTTAGATTCTTATAATAGATAACTATATTCTTACTTAGAGTTTTGTTGTTTCTCTCTCTCATATATATATGTGTATTTTCTTAGTATTTCTATTAAATGGCTGACTTAATTCTTTTAAAATATGACTTCTGACTTATACAAAACACAAAATAAGAAAATTTAATAAGAATTTTTTTTGCGATTTTTTTTAACTCTTAACTTCAGGTTTAAAAAAATACTTAGTTTATAATAAATTAATGCTTTATATACAAGTATCGATAAACATTATGTCTTGATTAAAAAAACAACAACCATTGTTTCATAGTAAAAGATAATATCTTAAGAATATAATATTCATTAAAAGCTATTGTTAATACCCTCTATTATTGAATTAGCATTAGCTCTCAAGTGCCAAATGTAATTCCACTTCTAGGTCCAGATCCAGCATTTCTTTCAAAAGAATAGTTAATGAATGTTCCTTTCTTTCTGAACAAACAGACAGTTTTGAGAGCAGTAATTGCATTGAAAGTATCATCAATCCATTCCATTCTGATGATCAATCATACCAAATGTTTTGTGGAATTTCCAAACACATTTAATAGAAAACAGTTTGATCTTTATCTAACTGTGTAAGAATATATACATTCAAAGAAAAAAATGCTGCAAACGAATAAAACCTCTTATAAAAAAAAAATTCTTTGGCATTACAGTTGTGAAATTTTTGAAAAGAAATCTATTTTAAGCCCTTAGGATAGATGCTTGTTGGCCACAATTTGACCATTACTTCATTAATGTATAATTTTAATACTCATTGTATAACTTAATTGACTTGATGAAGTAGTTCCCTCATTGATGAAAATTACCAGCAGAAGTTAATAGTTGCTAAGAATGAATTTGTTCCTTCAATGCAAAAAATTTTGTGTTCCATATTGAAAAAATGTTTTGGCAATTTTGTGTTTGAAACAATAGTGATGTCTCAATGATTGCATGTTTCAACTTAAAATTGAATTTAGTGAGGATATTTTATTAAAGAATTTCAATTTAACATATTTATAAATTCTTTTATTTTATCAATTGAAAATTGAATGTTATGTTTGTAAATGAATTTTATTATTATGCTGTTATTATTTGAAATTAAAATGTGTAATTTTTTTTGCTTAATTTATAAAATATTTTGAGCTGAGCATAAGATGGTGAAAAAAGTACAATGGTTGCTGATCTCATATATGCATTATAAACATACTATAAATCAATTAATTTTTTCATTACATTGTTATTAATTTTAATTCAAACTCTCTAGGTACTTACAATTAAAATAAAAAGGGAATAATTATTTTATTCATATAATTTATGTTTATAAATTATCTTTTAAAACTATTTATTATTATGGTTATGTTTATTTTTTTTTTTTCTAATCTTCATTCATCTTAAGAAAGTATATTTATACCTAAATTTAATAATAATGAAATAAATTTAATGAATTTTTCTTCATAGATGGCTGAATCTGAAGATCTTGATAATGACATTGATGAATTGCTTCAAGAATTTGAAGCAAAAGCACAAAAGACCCATATTACATACAATACTTTTCTATTGAAGTAAATTTCTTTCTTTTCTTATTTTTTTCGTTTTTGTCATTTCTTTTACAATATTTGTTTCCACATATCATAATAATTTATTCTGTGACTAAATAAATATTTATTTAATAAGAATCATTTTTAAATCATTCTCACAAAATCATCATTTTTGATGCTTATATATTTTTATTAGAATTGTTGTTAGGATGTTCTTAAAATATGTGAGTGGGGGAAGAGAGGGTTATATTTTACTTTTAGGGAAAACATTATATGTTCAACATAAAAATAATATTAAAATTTTTTTTTATTGTAAAACGTTTTTTTTTTTTCATTAAAAAAAAATCCCCTGATATATGTCTGATGAGAAAAATCTAATGTATTTTTATGTTTTATTTTTCTAAAAACAACTTTTTTTCCTTGACAAAAAATTTTTTTTTAATCATGGTTTTTTATAGGAAAAAATATGCTAGATAATCTTTAATGTGATAATTTACTTCATTGACCATATTTTCAAAATAACAATTAAATAAATGCTTGTATATAAAATGTATTTCTGTATCGGTATAATAATGAGTGTGTTCCTCATATTTTAATTTAATAAAATTAATTTCATTATTTTTGGAAAAAAACTTGTAAGATTTGCACTTTTTTGTAATAAATATACACAAAGATATCGTGCATGTTTTTTCCATGTTTAAATGAAATTTATTCATAGAGTGTAGAAATATTACTAGAAAAAAAGTATATAAACAATTTTAGAACTAACAATTTAATTTTGATTTACTTTTTTTATAATTTATCAAAGGATTTACAGATGGATGTAACTGTTCAAATTATAAGATGCTGCATTTGACATTTACTAGTTTAAAATCTTTTATTTAGCAATAAATGTCAATTACATACAATCTGGCATTTAAATTTTATACTATTACTTGACTTTTTTCACTTTTATTCAAATTCCTTAAAACATTGAATCAAAAATAAAAATCTCTCAATGTTTTCACATTCTTAACTTATTACTAATAATCACAAGAAAATAATTCTCAAAACATGAAATGTTTTTGAAACTTTATATTAATAATTTCGTGTTTAAGAAATTTAAATTAGCCAATACAAGTTTTTCTGAAAATACTATTTTTTAAAGTGGATTTTAGTATAAAATCATTCAATTAATTATATTTTGTTTTTGTGAGTTAGAACAACATTTTTGATTGAATAACCGTAAGAAAAATAATTAAAAGTTGTATTCCATATTATATAACACATTATTACATTTGTATATGTAACCAAAAATCAAATTATTTATTTAGTTTAAACAATATACATACATTTAAATTCAATTAAAAATTTACATTTTCAATTGGAATTTAAAGACGACCAATAAGAGGATCTTACACTCACTTGACACACAATCATACATTTTCAAGTGATTGTGTGGCTATGTTTTTTGCCATACTTTGAAAGTAGGATATAAATTATTTTCACACATTTGCTAAAATTGTATGTTTGCATTAAATAAACATTGCAATTAGTATATGATTTTGCTTATTCTGATCAAGGAACAACCAGACTGCAGCAATAATCTCTTGCTCATTTGATCACAGAGCAGGTTTAACAAATTATTAAAATACTGATATTCCTAACTTTACTAAAGTAGTCTGGAATAATAATTTTATGAAGATTTTATAGTCAGAAGATAGTCAAAATTTATTCAGATGAACTAATTATGTTGCAGAAAAGTCCGTTATAAGTATATGTATTCAATCGCGGAACTAAGACTGTTAATTTGTTATGCTTTTAATGGGAATAACGAATAAAAATAAACACATAATTTAATGCTTATGAAAAATTTAGCAGTAATAAGGAAAGAATTTTTCTTAAAAATTTATTTCCTTTTGATTATCACATTTAAAAATATATTTCTGAATATTAACTCTTTTCATTTTCATGAAATTAAAGAAACAAAAGATCTTTGTTAAAGGCTCATATTTATTCATAAAAGTAATGAAATAATTTCATACAAAATATATTGTGATTTTTTAATTTACACATACAGTTTTTCATTTTAAAAATTTTGTTGTGAAGGTTTTTAAAAATGATGTTTCATATATGATTTATTAATTAGTTCAACAATATTCAAATATTGAAAATAGTAACTAATTCTTGCATTTTTTAAAAATTATATATAAATATATTGCTTTCCATAATAATTCAATTTAGTAAATTTGTTCTTATACTTAAATAACTCCTAACCCATTTGCAATTGAAGTAAATAAAAATTATTTAAATTTTATTATTCTGAGCTCTGAATTATTTTGTTTTCAAATTCCAGTTAAAATAAGTGAGTAAAAAAAACTTTATATAATCTATATTTACTACCTCATAATATTATTTTATATTGTAATTATTGGATACAGTAAATTCGCAAATTGTAAATAATTAATATTAAAATGTATTTTATGAATTATGGGCTTTCTATGTAAAAGTTAATTCATGGTGTACTTTGCTGTTCTTCTTTACATTGGTTGTTTAATTTTTAGCTGTTATTTACATGTTTATATACAATAAAAAGTAAAAATTAATTTGCACAAAAAATATTTATTTATCATTAAAACATACAGAATACAATTAACAAACAGAATTGAACATAGCAATAATTTACTTTTCACAGGTAACATTCAATAAATTTCTTTTTATACACATAAAACAGATCTGATATTGTAAAAGTGCAATGCCAGACTGCTGTAGTGAAAATAAATGTTTTGATTGCACTCTAGAACTGGGACCTATATTAAATATGATTAAAAATTTCTGATAATTTCTCAACGCTTTATTATTTGGGTATAGCTTCTAATTTATGTATTTTTTTAAAATTGTGTTACATTTTTTCTTCTTTTGATATCAATGAAATTAATATAATGCATTAAAAAAATTGTATTATTTATTCTGCTCAATTCTTAAATACGGCACATTCACAAAACAATACAACACATTGAAATGACACAAAAAATTGAAATGACACAAAAAAGTATATTGATGTGTTTATCTCTGAAACAGTTATGCACAGACTTTTTAAAGCCAAGGACACCATAAATTTATCATGGTTAATAAGAAAGTCTCAAAAAAAGAGCTTGCTTATCTATCATGCATTATATATATATATATATTTGATGCATGACATTGATTCAACAATTCTTATATCTTGTTAAGAATATTGCATTAGATTCATTTTAAATTTGAATTAAGCAATTCTAATTTGTCAATATTCATGATTGAAACAATTTATTCATATACAGCATATGTTAATCCAAAACATATACTATGTATTCTCTAGTATTTGTAATTGTTTACAGTGTCATTATGATTGAAGAGGAATAAACTGCCCTTACTTAATTTATATTGCAGATTATGATGATTTTGTATGTTGAACATTTGAGTGCATTTTTAGATCAAATGGCAAAAATTTCTGTATAAATTGGTCAATTGTTTTACTTGCATACAAAACAATGGATAACCCATAAATCAATGGCAGTCTGCTAGCTGTGCATTTCTGTTAAAGAACTCGCTACCCAAATCCAATCGGACAGAACAAAAGTTAATCTTTGACAATTTAATTACTTTTTTATTATAGGATCAGTTTCCAACATTTAAATATATTAATTAATAAATAAGAAAAAAAAAAATTTGTATGTGGGTCTAATATTATAATTAAAAAAATCAATTCACCATTTCCATAAAAAAGAAGATAATTCAAATATATTAAAAGGCTCAGACCTGGAAAGAATGACTGAAAGTTTTAATTAATAGATTATGTATAATTTAGTTTATTTTTTCCAAATGCAATGTGTGTCGGCCTTTGCACTTATATTAATATAATTATATTCTTTAAATTAACATGATTTTAAAATAGTATGATTTGAATTGTCAAAGTTTTGTTGTTGATGTTCTGTCCAATTTTTATGAAAGACACCACGGAATGTGATGAGACACCAGACAAAACATGATAAATGTGACAAATTTACATGGAGTTTTGAAAACATTTAAGTATATATCACAAATGCTTTGTAATAAAAGTTATTTGGGTTTAAAATAACTTTGTTTAAATAACTAAACATTTAATAAAAAAAAAAGAAAACATGTTTTAAAAATTAAAGATTAGTAAATGGGATAACTGTTCAACATCTCTTAAATGGACAGACAAGAATTCAATTGAATTAGTGTTACAATATAAAATGAGCTTAATAGACATACACAAAACAATCCTAGCTACAAGAGCTAAATATGTTTTCAATGGACTATTGATTTTAAAATATCATTTAATAAAAACACAGGCATTTGATTATTAAAATGGACACAATTCTTGCCTGAAGTATGACATAAATGTCTTGATTTGCTGTGATCTTTGATTTCATTTAGTTATTCACTTCAAAGACAACAAGAGAAGTCTGAACAGTTATCTTTGCGATAAATGGCATTATCGCTTTTCACACACATATTATCATCGCAAGCCTGGCAAAGATCCGAATTGTGAGGCGTTCTGGGCTTGCCAGGTCGCCTGTCTCTTTGGAAAGGTTGAGGCACAAAGTGATAAACTCGAAATCCAACTTCATTGTAGAAGTTATTCAGAACCTAAAAAGTTAAGTTGTTTATTATTTCATCTTTGTATTAAAACATGGATTAAAAATTTTTTTTTTTTTCAATTGACTTTCTTAAGCAGCAAAATGAACAAAAATTAAAGCAATTCTGTAATAATGAAAAATATACAATTATAGTATGTGTACTTTGTCAGGCACAATAAATAATAAAAAAATAACATATAAAGTGCAGAATCATTCAAATTTTATTAAAAATGTAGTAATTCAATTTCGAAATTGGTTTTGTATTATAAAAAGCAATACTATTTCTATTGATAATGAAATATATATAACATTTTTATTCATATATTCAATTGAGAAATACTAAATTTAATTAGATGCCAGGAAAAAAATAAAATATTAAATGATTGTTGTTGGTTTTTAAATGATTGTTGTTGGCCATTAAAATATTTTGACATCAATATTTCATAAATAAAATATAGTCTTTAATATTCTTTTTGATGTAAATAAATTCTGCAGGAATTTTTTTTTTCCCTTCCTATTTTTGAATTTTCATTTTACTACAGATGTTAGTTACAAGGTCATTTAACGCATTAATAGTTTTAAATATTGTTTAACTAAAATTATTTAATTTTAAATTGAATTAGCATTTATAATTGAAAAATAGATAATTTATTGCTATTAAATAGTAATTAATCAATATTATAAATAATCTGTGTATATACATTGTGTTAAAATTTTTATTAAAGCTTTGTGATTCTTTTTTAATTCCTTCTATTAGCTCACACTCTCCCTATATATATCTTGTTCAAATTTTCAATCATTCATAAAATACTTTTTATTCATCCACTCAAGTTCAAATACATTTTTTTTTGAACTTGTAGGGGATGACACTTGATGTTAATAGTTTTTTTTTTTTTTTTCAAATATTAATTCAGTAATTAAATTTAATTAATTAACTTTAGTTTTTTTTAGATTTAAGTTGCATATATTTACCAATAGATGGCGCCAGATAAACTTTAAAAAATG
Organism: Caerostris extrusa; assembly: GCA_021605095.1. Taxonomy (NCBI): domain Eukaryota; kingdom Metazoa; phylum Arthropoda; class Arachnida; order Araneae; family Araneidae; genus Caerostris; species Caerostris extrusa. Next base: position 101,767 of record BPLR01015762.1, on the reverse strand, counting down.
AATGAAAATTATTTATAAGGGACTTTCTGCAATATAGTGAAAAAAGTAGGAATTGACTTAAATTTTTTTTTTATATATATATATTACTTGTTTGTTATAATTATAAAACTTTATTGTTATAAATAGTAATGATGAATTTATATAGATTCTCCTTTGAAATTTGCAGGAAATAATCTCTTCCAGTAGATCATTAGCTGCCATAGATGATATATTTATCGCAGGTATAGTGTCAGGATACATCAACCACACAACACCAGCAATAGCCCTCCTATAGTGTCATAAAAAGTAATTATGCGAGGGAAATAAACAACTAAGCGGAAGAGCTACAGGAAGATATTGAAAATAATAAGTGCTTAAATTTCAACTTACCCTTTCTAATTCTTCTGGATACCATAGGGCTGGCTGAAAGGGTGCATCTCGCTTGGCTTCCAAACACTCACGACATCTTTGGCTAAACAGCTGTAAGCACACATAGCCCACACAATTTTCTGTCAATGCATACCAGAATGCAACTTTACCTTGCATCGAAGTCCACGAGTGGTTGCAAACCTAAAACAACAAATAATGAAATTTTGGTTAATTTTTAAAAACATGGTAAGATAAACAATAATGAGCAGTGGGCCTGAATGGCCGAGTGGCTGGCGTTCGGTACCGCAGGTTTCGGGTTCGAAATCCTCTTTAAACCGTAGGTCCCGGTCTAACACGATCGTAGAGCGCTTGTGGAGAGTGACATATTAACTAGAGAAACGAACTGTCCCTATATAGTGATTAGGGATTATAGTCCTCACATCCCCATATACCACTTCTACCTCAGTTCCCCATATACCAGTGTTGCCTCACATCCCCATATACCACTTCTATTCAAAAGCAGTGGGTGTATAAGATGAAATAATGTTTAAGTAAAATGTATAATTAAATTAAGTCAATGATTTTTTTAAACTAAGATAAATGGAATATTTAAATTGTAAATTTTGATATCACACGTTTGCATCTTAAGGTAATGATGCCTTAAAGGTAAACATTGTAGAAAGAATCATAAAATAACTTTATTATCTTTTATTTCTATTCAAAAACTTAATTATTTAAACTACTTTTAATGATGAAAACTTTGAAATGATCTTTACTGAAACATATATAAAAAATTAAATTTATTTACATTTGCAATTTGTTTTGCAGAACTAAAGTAGTTTAAACTTTAATTTTATTTCGTGTAAATTTTTTACTTTTTCATTTTTTTAAAAATTTTATTAAATTTAATTATCCACAAATAAATTTTTTGAGGAAGAAAATCTGAAGTACTCATACAAGTTATTAATGTACAAGGCGACTGAATTAATCATCTTACACAGAAAGAAGGAAGCGGTACGTATACAAATATATAAAGGGGTATTCTGTCTGTTCCATGTTATCAAAATGCAAATATGTAGCTATTATTTAAAATATCAAAATAGAATAAATGTGCTCTTATATGGTTAAAATGGCAGTTACTTACTTTGCAATTAAATCGCACTTTTGCAGCTTCGGTAAAATTTCTCCATTCAATTCCATGATTGGGTTTCTCGTATACAGGTAAAATGACCCACTGATGTGGAGCGAAGTTACGGAATCTTGCATGGAATTCTCTTTTCCACATATCGCCCATACCGCTAAAAAGAAAAAAACAAATATATATATACATATATTATTGAATAATTTTATCTTTTTTTCTGCCACCAGTATCTGTAAATGAGTTTCAATTATTCAGCTATTTGCAATTGATAATGAACATGCAGCTGCATGGTTGAAAATAAAAAAAGAGAGGGGAATGACTTTACATTCTTCCTTATAGAACGAAGATTATGCAAATTTAATAAATCTCTGAAGCATAAAAGAAACACTCCTGAAAAATTTTAAAACTTATAATCATTTATTTACTAAGAATATGCTTTTCACTGTTTGAAATAAAATTATCTTTTCTTTCTCTCCTTCCTTGATGATACTGATGGATACTTCGATGAAATTTTTTTTTTTCTCAGAAAATGATGATGATTGATATTTTTTATTTAACAGCACTTTCAATGGTATGTAATGAGGGCTTTTATTAGATTTTATTTTTTCCAACAAATTAATACTAAAGTTCTATGCCTTTGAGATATGTATCTACATCTGTAATGCTATTCAAATTGATACTATACCTAATTGGAATGATTTACTGGTACTTTAATTATATGTAGACTGTTAAATTTTATGGAAAAGCTAGAGGGCCAGGTGCAGATACAGTTGTGTGTAAGGTGGGTCTGTTGTACCTTATTAAATGGAGTTTTAAAATTTTCAAAGGAGAGGGATGTATTTCGAAAAACGAAGTTTTTCAAATGTAAATTCGTCCATTTTCTAACATGAAGCCCTTCTTAAATTTAGGTGATGTTGCAATTGCGAAATGAACTTTCTGGAATTGGGGGTTCCACTAAAATTTTTGGAATTCTTTGTGTTAGATTTCTTAAGACTGTAAACGAAACAAGTTAAACCCCTTTCTCCTACACTAACTACATTTTCATATAAAAATTTATAAATTTACCATAGTGGGAACTGGAAAGGTAGGTATCGAATTTTTGTCACTCTACGATCATTCTTTGCACACTTTAGGCTAATTATACCGGGACCTACAGTTTAATGTGGATTCCGAACCACTAACAATCATCCGTGCCAACTTCAGGATTCGAAATCGAAGTTTATGATATCCAAGGCCAGAGCGCTAGCCAATTGGCCATCAAGTCGCTGCGTATTTAAGGACTATGATGAAATAAAAGGACGGTATTTATTCTACGAATTTATAAACTTTATATTGCCAGGTGAAAATCTCTATCAGAATCACAGTTAATTATTAACTTCTATAAAGCGTTTTTAATAATATATTAACGTTTTTTTTTTTTATGCCTTCCATGTTGATTACGCGCCTATTTTTATAAGAATCCGACTTCCTTGGCTTTCTCAATCTTTTTGTGCAAAAAAGCATTTTTAGTGGGTAGTTTTATAGAATTAAATTTTTATGAAAATAAATACGTATTGTATGGGCGGCCTATAATTCACAAATTTTTTTTTTTTTGTGTAACGTATAATCCGCGAATTATAGGTAGGAAATTACGGTACTTGCTTTAAACGCATACTTAACCGATGAATTGCATTCATGAATTACTCATGTATCCTTGCATTTTTTCATTGCCTGTAATAACTATTCTTCTTTATTTTATTAAATTGAGAATTGGCAATGTATGCCAATTAATACGCTTGATAAGTACTTATCTTTAATAATTATCGGGTCCTATTTGACGATTCTGATTCAGACCGTATAAAAGACCCTAGACCTCGTTATTTACAAAAACGTGACAAATAGTATCTTTGTGTAGGATTACAGCAGCTGTTTGTCATAGCTGCAAAAATGTTGTGTCATGATCTTGCTACAACTGTTTTATCCTGCTGTGATCTGATTTCCTTATTATTGGACCGTACTGCTCCTCTCGCTGCGATAGTGAGATGACAATATGCACATTTTCTTTTTATGCAGCGCTGTTTTTCTTTTTGTTTGGTTTATAATGAGTTGACTATTCTGACTTAGAATCTTGCGCATGTTTTCTATTTATTTATCAGGACTTTGTTTTTTAACCCGAATAAAACGTGAAATTGAAAGAAATGATGAAGTATACTAAAGTGATTTTGTATCAAAGGAGAGCCACGAAAATATTATGGATGAAATTATTATTTTAAAGAAAAATTCGCAACTGATATACATGGAAATGATACAAAGTATATCACAGTGATTCTGTTTCAAAGGAAAGGAGCGAGTGCTGTGAAAGTTTCATGGATGAAATTATTATTTTAAATAAAGATAAATTCGCTACTGATATGCATGGAAATGATGAAAGAAATGAAAATGATACAAAGTATACCACAGTGATTCTGTTTCATTGGGTGAGTGCTATGAAAATTTCATGGAGGAAATTATTATTTTAAATAAAGACAACTTGCAACTGATATACACGTATTCTTAAAATATTTTACCTTTAAGAAAATTCATGATATAGACACAAAGTGAATTAAATTGTTTGATTTTTAGAATCAAAAATTCATATTTTTTTATATTTAGGATGGACATGGACATTTTGCTCTTTTCTTTTCTTTATTTATTTTCTAAACTATTGTATAGATTGCAACATAATTATTTATAGATGAAGACATAGGCTATTGTAGAATTTTCGGAAATTGTGATGAAGCAAATTAAGACTGCCTTCCTCAATTTTCACGCCTGATGCCAATCGGCTAACACTCTGGCCTTTGGTACCATATACTTTTCAAGTTCTAATTCTGGCAATGACATGGATGTTTTATTAGTGGTTCGGAATTCGCATTAAACTGAAGGACCCGGTCTAATTAGCCGAAAGTGTGCAATTCTCAATTTTCATGCACAATTTCAACATAAAAAATTCATAGGATCGGTTCAAGATATTGTATTTTATCACTGTAAGCATAATGCATAGTTATTCTTTTTCGGAATATAAAACATGAAATTTTAGGACTGATTGTTTCAAAATTTATGGAGTGATTAACCTAAAATTTTATGAATGCAATCATTCCCGGATTAACGATTGCACATGTTTGTATAAAATAATATTAATTTATGCCAGATAATTACTAAGTAAATATTTTAATGAGGAGAAAAACTATTCAGTAAAGTACTTTTTTTTTTTTACAATGTAATTTATTATTATTAGTTTATTTACATAAACAATTATCACATGTTTTGCAACTCCAAATTAAACAAAAATGTACAATTTTATATCTTTAATGTCTTTTATAAGTTAAGACTAGTTTCAGAAGCAACTGTTAGAAGCAATATATTTTCATTAGAAATAATTCTAGATTTGATATAAATGTCGGAAACTATTTTCAGCAACTGCTTTTTTAGCTTTTCTTTCCCAAATTGAATAGATGATATAAATTTACAAACAAAATAATTAAAAAAGTTGACCCATTAATCTTTTGAAAGTAAATTTGGCTTAAGGGAATTATTTCTATATGATTCGTTTAAGTAGTAAAGACCAAAAAAAGGCAACGTAAAAATTCAACGAGATAATTTAAGAAAATTCTTTTTAAATATAATTCCTTTTTCCATGTTTAAATCTTAAACAGTAAAAATATAGCCTCATCTTTGTGGAACAAAAAAAATGATAAGCTATCTCCCTAATAAAAGATTATGCGAAAAGCTGACGATTCGGCCATCAAAGTTAGTACTTTTCACAACAAAAAATTTTAACCTTTTTCCATCCTGCCCAGTAAGATGAAAGTTCGGATAATTTTCAATTGACTAATGGCTAAAAAATCCTATACAATTGCTAATGGCTCCTAAATTTCTTCAAATCTATCCAAAACGACATTATTTTTAATAATTACTCAATTAAATAAGGGTAGGCTGTAGGAAAATGTTGCTGACAAAATTAAGGAAAATGGGAAATCTTTTTTAACTAGATAATTAATGAAAAATAGCATAAAATATTGTACTATAAAAATTAATACACATTTAAAAATTATTAACAGCACAACATAACTATAAATGAAAACAGGACTATTTATTATAAGACTTTAAAACTAGAAACATAAATTTACAAGTGGGATATTTAAGAGCAAATTTCGAGAAATTTCTTTGAATGTAGTATAATTTAAGACGACATATTAAATATGTTGCATTAATAGTTTTAATATTCTGCACACAGCAAATATGCCATTTTACTACTCTTTTTGAAGTAATTTCACGATGTTAATGTGGTGAAGCTATTCCTTTAATATATAACAAAGGGCGTGATATTCTGTTTTCTTTTTGACAGTTATCACATAAATAACTATATAATGTAATGTTGGCATTTAGAAATATATATATATATATATATATTGTTTTAAATCGAAGCCAATGATTTTTTTTTCCTTTTCTGACAGAATCTTACAGGCTCCCAAAAGTCTGTTCACCACCTGTTGAAAAATTCGTGCAAGAAAATTTGGACCCTCTAAGGGGATAGGGGGGATAGGAATGTTTGTGGTCAAGAACCATTCTATTCTAGGAATTCTTTCTTTGTTAAAAATGTCGTTACTATACAAATTTTCTGAATTGGTAACGTGAAATTTTTTTTCCAAATTTTCTGAAATTTCGGAGCATAAGTACTCCTGCGTATGCATTTGCGTTATCAATAAGAGGAATTAAGTAAATATTAGAATGAAATAAAAAATTCTTACTGATTTAAATTACCGATACCGATTTTTATTGAAAATTAGCTAAGTTCTGTAGTGGTGTGCGATACAAAATATTCAAAGCATTTTTTTTTTTTTTTTTATATTACAAACATTTTCCAGTTAAAAAAAAAAAACGTTAGCGTTTAATTTAAACGTTTATTAAAAACGTTTTTATCGTTTAATTAATTTATTATTTTTTTCCAAACTATCACGACAGATTATATTATTTTATTATAACGAAAGTTAAATTTCCCCTCCTTTTATTTTGTAGGAAATCATCTATTTGCAGAAATAATGTCATAAACTTAAAGATAATCCTGTAACATTTCTGAAAAAAAAAAAAAAAAAAAAAATTGATAGTATTTCTTCTGCATAGATAGTAATGAGATTTAGATTTTGGAAATCTAGAGAATAACCAAAAAAGTATAATTGAACTTTCCAGTATTATAACCAATTTAAATTTTAGAATAATATATTCTGAATATTTAAAACATATACAAACTAAATTAATGCTAAAATAAAATAAAGGTTTCATTAATTTGCTTTCTAATTTTATCTTTTAAGATATTTCTATTTCAGTAACTAAAATTTTCTTAATCTACTCAATAATTTGAAAAACAAACAAACTATTATACTATAACATTTTTCATTTCGTGTATTTCATGCATTACTACTTTTAATTTTTATTTTAATAACTATTGCTGGGGTGATTGTGATTCCCACTGAAATTTTCTAAACTACACGACACATTTTCAGAAATTGTGCATGAAACAAATTTAAAGCAAAAATTTAAAATTAAGTGATCTGCCACATTTGTTATATGTAGTAAATCACTTATAATCCGATATAAGTGATCTGCTACATATATCTTCCCCTTCCCTGAGTTTCCCTTACAAAAACCATATGGATTTGCAAACATAATTGCTTCAGAAATGATTAAGTGTGTACTTTTAAAAGAGTAAACTTTTCACAATGTGTAATAAATTTCCGAAATGGATAGTATCAAATTTTCTGATATTTCAAAGCACTAACACTCTAAACTATTGCTAAATTTGTAAAAATTTCATACGGCACGTGGAAGTTTGCTTTCAATTCTATAGAAATGCTTTCAATTACACTCAAAAGGCATGGCGCCAAGTCTGCGTTGACCATGAACACTGTCGTTGTCTATCTACCCTTTACAATTTTTATTTTATGTTCCTGGACAACAGGGTAGAAATACCCTCCAGGAACATGCTGTGTTTGTTTAGCACAAAAAATGGGGTACATCTTCATTCATTGGGGTTTGACCCCGACTGGAAATCTTTTGACCTACAAAGGACAAATCCACTTACAAGATCCAACCCCAATCGTTATCTTCAAAGAGACTCACCGACTTATTGCCTGGGTGTTATATTTAACATATTGTCCAGCGGAACTTCTTTCAATTTTGCCTGTTAGGGAAGTGTTTATGGGATGGTTTACAATTACATTTGTTTGTAAAAGAAGACAGCTCAACAAAGACCCCCCCATCGTCCACCGACTGTAGATAAGGGAGCTTTTTAGCACACTTCCTCGAAATTTTTAGGGGGCTTATCTTTCCTATTCTATTTCTATTTTGCTCTATCTGCTTTTCTTCATTTAAATCTTTAGAATAGGAAATATTTTTTCTCGATTAATAAAGGCAAAACCTTCGATTGCATGATTTATTATATTTTTAAAAATGGATGATCCATTTATTTTAAATGTACGAAAATATACTCATTGAATGAAATTTGTTTTAAAATATTTTTCATTGAAATAATTCTTTGATTTAATCATATTTATAGCTACGGGTGCCTGATGGGTGAGTGGCTAGCGCTCGATACTACAGGTTTCGTGTTCAAGTCCCGGCGGTGCCAAGTGGTTCGGAATCCATTTTAAACCGTAGGCCCCGGTCTAATATGAGTGTTGCGGGGGTAGTGTTACTCGTATCCGTAGCATATCTTCAAGCCGGGCCCCCTGGGCAGTGCTAAATGAGTAACAGCGGTGCAGGCCCAACTTATGCCATACAGATTAACTGTCTCCGTATTGCCAGTTGCATTAGAACAACAAGAAAATATGTAACGAATTAATTAGAATAAATATTGATGCAAATGATTAAGACGCTGATTTTAATTAATTTTTTTTCAATTTAATTGTTTAGTTGGCATGTAATTTTAATTAATAAATTTAAATGTGAAGTAATATATCCTTTTTAGTTTTCTTGTAAAACAACACTGGGGAACTTTTAAATAATATATTCGTTGACCATTTTTGCATATAAGCATACGAGGCGAGACTTTGCGAACTTTAGAACCTGCCGGCGAACAAAATGGAGACATGTTCATTCATTGGGGTTTGACCCCGAATAGACGTCTTTTGACCCAGAACGGACAAATATATTTACAAGATTCAAGTCCAGTCGTTATCTTCAGATTCAGGGAGAAACGCCGACTTAATGCCTAGGCGTTATACTTAACATATTGTCCATCGGAACTTCTTTCACCACCCTGAGACGGGAGAGTTTATGGGATTCTATACAATTACATTTGTTTGTAAAAGAAGATATTCAACAATGACCCCCATCCTCCAACTTACAGTAGATAAGGAAGTTTTTTTCACTTCCTTGACACTTTTTAAAGGGTCTTATCTTTGGTATTTCTATCTCCTTTTCTTTTAAATCTTTGGACTCTCTGGAAAACTTAACCTATTTTGTCTCGCCCAACTTTTGCAAAACCTTCGTGAGATTTTAATGTTTTAAAAGTAATTTTTTTTTTTTTTTTGTTTGTCGGGATGTTAAAATTGGATGATCCATTTATTTTAAAACTTTTTTTAATGAAATAAATTGTGATAAAAATCATTTACTGTTACAGAAATATACAATAATTAGAATAAATCTTGATTGCAAAGGATGAAGACGCTGATTTTAATTTATTATTTTTAGTTTAATTTATATTTTTAATTGTGTAGTAGGCATGCTGGCACGTAATTTTAATCAATAAATTTAAATAAATAATTTATCCGTTATAGTTTCACTATAAAACAACAGAGGGGAACTTTTAGCATACATATATTCATATTCATTAACCACAAATTTTGCATAAAATGTTGCATAAAGCGGACACACAACACACACATATATATATATCAGGAAAAAAAGAATTTCGTAAAAGTTTTTTTTAGCATGATTCCTATGCAAATACGCCCCCACGTGTTATTAAATTACTCATTTCTAATGTTTACATATCATTCGCAAGAAAGGATTAAAGTTATTAGAAATATACATAAAAAAAAAAAAAATTACTGATGATTACGCACACAAGAGATATACAAATCATTTGTATATATAATCAGAGTTAGAGTAAAGAATTTCACTCTGCTTTTTTTTTAAAAATTTAACATGATTCCTATGCAACATACGCCCCCACGTATTTATTAAATTACTCATTTCTAACGATGCATTTACATTCGTATTAAGAAAAGGATTAAAGTAAATATTAGAAATATACAAAAAATATCTTTAGTGATTTAAATTACCGGTGATTACTTAAAATTAACAGGTATACAAATCACATGTATAATAGAGTTCTATTTTAGCGACCTAACCATTCTATTTTTTACGAGCATTATCTTAAAATTTTAAGTGCATTCATTTTGTTAAACGTTAGCAAATTGCATTTCCATATTGTTTCCATTTTGCTCGAGATAGATAATGCCAACCTACGATTGTTAATCATGCTTTAACACAATACAAAGTTAGGTGACTTTTGTGAATGCACATGAATTTCCAACTGCGATGCTTAATAGTTAAGTACCTAGAGGACAAATGTAACACGAAAACTCTTGTGGCGAATATTAATGAGGAAACATTCTCTTTCCACCATGGCCAAGGTTAAGAAATTTCATTATATGCTTAAAAGAATCGTCTCTTGGCAGCTGTAACAAAAACTCGAGATCTCCTCTGGAAACGTAAAAATTTTTCGAGATTGAAGAAAACAAACAGCAGTAAAAAATAGAATGACAGTTATATTTTTTTTTTTCTTCTTCTTGTGCCCGTCGTCTCCCTAAAGTGGTCAGAACCTGGAGACAATGGACCTTCTGAAAAATAATTGTTGATATCTCGCAAGAGGAGGTGGAGGAGAGAGAGAGAGAAAAGAGTTTGTACAATGGCAGGCGATTGCGTAGCTACACCAGGTATAACTCAAACAGTGAATGCGTAGTAACTCATGGGGCATTCCGGAAGAGACAGCCCAAGGAATTGAAGTGTTCTACGAGGATCGTATTAAATTGTGGTCGGTTCTGCTTTAGAAAAGTTTCATTTTAGCTAGGAAGTGTACAAAAAAAAAAGTGCCCCTGGTAAATAATTGAGAAAAAAAATGTGAATAAAAATTTACATCCATCCGTGTCCATTTAGGGTAATTTAAATTATATAGGAGTTAAAACACTATTACAAATTTCATATGGGTTGACCTATATTTTTAAGGTAATCGATAAAATGTCATCAATTACACATGCATTTACTTATTGTAAAATTGGTCGTTTAAATCATATTGCATTCAAAACCACATTGGACAGCCATGACCTAATAAGTAAAAGTGATTTAATTGTTTATCTTTTTTTTTTTAATATACTCTAAACGGGCAGCAATGATTAATTTAATAACGATAATGTAATAAATGATTAATTTTAATAATGATAATGACAGTAATGATTAATTTTCCATGCATTCGTGTCCTTTTAGGGTAATTTAAATTACATAGGTATCAAATCACTATTACAAATTACCTCTGGGTTGATTAGTATTTTTTAAGGACCTCGATGGAAATCGTAAATTTCCATATGCACTTATTGTTAAATTGGTTAGTGGTTGTTTACTTACTAATTGTTTAAATTTTGTTTCATTCAAAATTGCATTGGACAGCCATGATCTACTCTTTAAAAACTGAGAAAGAAAAATTCCCATGCATCCGTGTCCGTTTAGAGTAATTTAAATTATTTAGGTATCAAATCACTGTTGTAGATAACAACTGTGTTGACCAGTATTTTTAAGGTCTTAAATTCCCGTATGAACTTACTAGTTGTTTAAATTATGTTGCATTCAAAACTGCATCGGACGGCCTGACCTAACCTTTAAAAGTGATTTAATTGTTTCTATATCTTTTTTTTTTTAATATACTCTAAACGGGCAGAGAATTTTTAATGGTTAAAACTCACACGCACGATTATGGTTTTAAAAATGATTAATTATACTGCAGCATTTTTGCGTATTTTTCTTAGATTTATACTTTTTTTTTTTTTTTTTTTTTTTTTTGTTTAACTGCTGTTGTTAACTTGGCAATATTTTTGTGGTAGTTATTTTCCTTAAAATGCTATTCCAAATAGCTACAAATTTGGACACCTTTAAAATTGATGATTTTTGCACTAAAAATAATTAAAATAATTTCAATTTTCATGAAAAGATAAAGATTTTTTTTATACATATATATAGTAATAAAACAATAGCAATTAAACAAACAATATATATACGTATATATTGTTTGTTTAATTGCTACAGCTAACTTGGCAATATTTTTTGTGATAGTTATTTCCCTTAAACAGCTATTCCAAGAAATTGTACAAGTTTATACATCTTTAAAACTAATTTTGCATTTAAAATAAATTGAGTTTTCATGAAAAACAATAGGACATTAAAAAATAAGTAAAAAAAAAAAAAAAAAAAAAAAACAACATAGAAATGAAAGATTTTTGATTTCATAGTTTTTGAAAGTTATTCATATCTTAATCTAAAGAAAATTGAATTGCATTTAAAAAATACAATCGAAATGAACTTCACGCATTTATTTATGCCAATTTTTTTGAAGATGTTCTAATGGAAAGATATTTGGTAATCTATTATAGATACTCTTATTCAAATAAAAACTATTATTTAAGGAATTTGCAAACAATGAAAAATTTGTCAATATTATTTTCTGCTGTAATTATAAAAAAAAAAAAAAAATCATAAAAATCAATTCTGAGAAAACTTAACTGTAAGTTTTAATTATTTTATTTTCATCCAAATATTTTAATTCAGAATCATTCTAATACAAACTTGTAATTTACCACAATTGCAAATTACAATCTATTTTTGTCTGTTAGAATTATTCGTACCAATTGTCTTTTCATCGAATATTTTAATGAAATTCGCTATATAAAAATTTTCCGAGATTAAGGAAAATAAAACAGCGAAAATGAGAAATAAATATTTAAATTACTTTTACAAGGTTATCAAATTGATTAAATAATTAACCTCGACTTCTAGAAGTTTTTTCTAATTGCCATTGTATCAAAAGAGAGGGTTCAAATTTATATTTTAATTGGATTACAGATACATTAAAATTCTGTTAAATTATTGCTTATGACTAATTGAAACAAACAAATCCAAGCTTGATTAGAAATATATATTTGAAATTTTTAATTTTTAAAAAAATTTTTTATTTCTTTACTCTTTTATATTGATATTTTATTTTTAAAACTCATTATTTTAACAGAATATCGAGTTTTAATTTTATACTTGATAAAAATATAGCAAGCAAAGTTTTTAGCAAGTAAAAAGACGATTTTTTTCTCCTCCATAACCTTAAAGTAATATTTTTAATGAAGAAGTATTTCTTTCAGAATAAATCACTTGAATTATTGTTTGCAAGAATAAAAAATAAATCTTTCATTAGCAGTTTTTAATTTTAAATGTTTATTTCAAAATTGATATTAATTGAAAACAAAATTTACTAGATATTTTTCAAAAAATGGAACAGGAAATGTTCTAATTTATATTTAGAATAATACGAATTTTTTTTTTCTCACTAATTTCGAAGATTTCTCTATGAAGGTTAAATTCATATATTTATGTGTATTTGCTATTCTTTTAAGAAGGGAGTCATCATTTCTATATAGATTTCTTATGTTCTATTAGGAACTTTCTTATATTCTATTAAATTATTAATTACATTAATAAAATTTTACATTTTTCTAAGTTCATGTAATTTGTTTAATTAACTTCAATTTTAATTAATTTAAATTATTAAATCAAATCTTTTTAATTAATTTAATGTTTTGAGGAATATTAAATTGTTTAAAAATTTCATTTCATTTTCATATCAATTTCTTATGTCCTATTATATATATAAACTAAATTATTAATTACAGTACTTAAATTCTTACATTAGTTCATGCAAAATTAATTTAATTTTCGAGGACATTCAATTATGTTTAAAATTTAACGTCGCAAGAACTTCAAACTTTGCCCATAATAATAAATTAGAAGAGGCTAATGTCTTTGATAGATTGTTCTGCTGGAAACACACCTAATAAATATTTCTGTTCATTTTCTCAAATTTCTATTGAATTTAGTAATTTAATGGGTGTAAGACAATGCCCATATAATAAACAAAAAAAAATATCTGAATAATATTTTAATGAGGAACAGATATCTCTACATTCCGCCAATCATTATCAGAAGAATAAAAAACAAACATTTCATTAAAACATTTTGAAAATGTCGTGTTTTTTTTTTTTTTTTTAATTTTACATTCATAATTTTCTATGAAATAATCTAAAAAAAATATTAGTAAGACTTTATCAAAATATGTTTTTAAAACCAGCTAATTAAATATTATCATCAGTATCAGCTATACTATTTTAGTTATTTATTTATTAACTATCGAATTAAAAGTAGTGGCATTGAAATTTTTAAATTAAAACCCACAAATTAATTTAGTTAATTATCTTGAAAAACTTTGAGCAATATTTTATGGAGGGAGGGAAAAGAAATACCTCTCTTCTATCCTGCGGATCATTCTGATCAAAAGAAAAAAAAACCCAGACAAGTAAAATATTATTACTAACATAATTTGTAGAAAGAAAGGGGGGAAATGCTGAGAAGGGAAATTTACAGGAGTGATTTGTAGGTATTGCTGAAAATTCTTGAAATTGAGCGTGAAACTAATGATTAACACTCACTTTCAACACTAAAATAATTGGTTAATTGTCTTCAAACTGTAGCCTATATCATATACACATTCTACATTTGATACTACACCAACATAGATATATTTCAATTGAAATTGTTTTACCTTTCAATTAAAGCATGTTTAAGTGTAGACTTAAAGTAAGCACGTTTGGCAAGAATGAATCTTATGGTCCATTTAAAATGTTATAGTTACCATTGCATTGCATTTCTTAAAGCATATTTATTTCAGAGACGGAGAAGCAAACCTTTTCAGAAAGAATACAATCAAATTCTCAGATTGAATAGTACAAAACTATTGGAATCTTTTGAAATACTGGGGCAGTAACTAGACAGAAAAACTGGTGAGTGATTTTTGAAAACTGCACAATGAAGTGGACTGGAAAATGGCAGGTTGAATGACAAGCAGTTTTTGAAAACTTGACCTGTCTATTCATAAGAGAATGCATTCTTGCCCTCTGACCAGGAGGCGGGCTGGTGTACTAGTACCATACATTTATTATAGAGAATTTGTTACCTTATGACCTTGATGCCAACTTTTGTACTATTTATGTAAAGTAGTAATTTTTTTTTTCTTCTTAATATATATTTATATGCGGATACTGTTAACAATAGTAATATTTTAACACATTTCTGAATTTAAGAGGAAATTTTCACTTTTATAAAAAAAAAAAAAAAAAAAATTATTATATTAAGGTTTAGCAAAAGAATATAATCTACCAGTTCCTATATCACTGGTTTAAAAAGGCTGCACACTTCCATGGTATAACAATGCAAGAATTAGATCGCATTCATACTTTAAGAATTATCATCCAATTGGTCCGATGCGACGGCATTTGTCAATAATATTTTTCATTATTAAATACCTGCGAAATAATTAATAATAAAACGATAGATATTGAAAATGTACTTACAAAGCTTGTTCCCATTTTGCTGTTTGCAAAAAGGATGGTATTGGGGGCGAAGGTGGCCAACTCTCAGAAGCTGGAATAAGTGGAGGTGCTGGTACAGTATAACCTCCTGGGATGGTCGCATAGGGTCTCAAAACAGTAGCTGGAGCCATTTGGCACAATCCTTGAATACATGCTCCATTCGCATCTGGTTGATTGCAAGATACAAAAGATGAATTAACCCCAGTTACAGGGACGACTTGATTAGATTGAACACAACTAACGACTGAGCCATTGGGAATTGTAGCAGAGGGATATGGAGCCAGATTCAACTTCATGGTTCTCTGATAGATGGGAAGCAAATGACGCGGCACAAAATAAGTTGTTCCTCCTTTCCTAAAGCAAATCAATGGTTTAGATGAACATTGAGGATAAGGCACTGCAGTATCTGCATTACTTGAATAGTGAACGATATTCGAATTCGGTACTCCATTCTCGCAAGTAATGTATTTAGAATTTCATGGCCATTTTGGTACACATAATCTGCACCATAGTCATGACCATTCATTTCATATCCTGGACTTTGTACAATCTGTGGCAAAGGAGCTGCATAAGAATTATAGTACGTAGAATAGTTGCTCACTGGAACTAGTGTACCTCCATTTGGAACGACTGGCTGGTGAGCAACAGCTGTTTGTAGGACTGGAACTGGTGAATAAAGGTGTTCGTTCTGATGAAATCCATTCGCCGTTGCTGCTTGGTATCCATTCAAATTTACAGGCACTTGATGGATAACTGGGACCATCGATGCTGTTTGAGGTACTAAGATGGGAGCTTGAGTAAATGGGTCAATCATTCTTCCTGGAAAAGGAGGTACATAAGATTGAAGCCATGGTACGGTGGCAATAAGTGACCCACAGGAATTTGAGTCCACTTCGGCAGTTGCTGGTTCAGTAATTGTCACCATTTCAGTTTTTCAAATTTCGAAAATTCTGGGAGGAAAAAAAAAAAGAAGCAAAATTAAACATAAACGAATATAGAAAGGTACATCTATTTTAATGTAGCTAAAACATGTTATAAAACATTTTTTTTAAGTATAGTGTTGAAATAAATATTTAAAAAAAAAAAAAAAAAGGAATATTATTTGTAACTCTTATTAATGCTCAGTTAGTAGTATATATTTTGAAAGAGGGTAAATGTTTAATTTTTTTCAATATAAACGTTTTATATTTCACAAAAATAATTATAAAAACTGGATTAAAAAAAAAATTAGATTAACTTCTTCCGAAATTTTTTGTTGTGGCAATAAAATAAAAAAATAATAATAACCTTAAAATTATAATTATAAATGTGAATGTTTCAAAATAATTATAGCACGGAGGAAATTTATGATGAGCAAACTATCATGCATATAAATATTTAATAATAAAACAGAGATCACGGAATAAGATTTTCATTTATATTTAAGAATTAACTCCATGCATTTGTAAACTGCACCATTTCTAAACGTATATAATCTAATACAAAAAGCCTTTAAGAGTTAGTGGAAAAAGCATAATTTACTAAATCGTTGCAGGAATATTGTTGACTATATATACTCCATATTTTTTTTTTTTTAATTTACATAGCCGAAGTCCTAAAAAAAAGATGCCCCCTCCCCATCCCCCCCAGTAAGGACAAGGCCGAGATCTAATAAAGACCCGTATTTTAACAACAATTTCCAAAACATATATTTTATATGTCAAACTTTTTATTTGCTAATTAAATAAAATCTAACTACTAGTGACTAAAAGTTTATGGTATGTAAAGTACAATATTATTTTTTATCCTTTGCGCAACGTTATTTAAAAAAAAAGGCCTTGTCATAAAATAAAAAATACTACTCTTTAATTAAAAATAATTTTCTTTTGAGAAATGAAAATAAGATGTTAAATTTAATGCCTAAAGAAGCATTGCGAACAATATCTGATATTTTTCTATATTATCAAGTCGATCAAAAGAAAAAAATCCTCTTTTTTTGGGGGCTATTTTATATTCTACTGAACAACGACTGGCTATTTCTTATGAAATAATTTAAATAAAAATGATTTAGAACAATGAGATTTAATATTTTATTGCATTAATAAATATAAAAAATATGCATTAATAAATATATAAAATATTAAATCTCATTATTTTTTAAAATATATTTCATTATTTTTGTAAGTAAAAAATATTTTATATTAAATTTTTTAAAATTTTTAAAGACCAAAAGTTAAGTTAATATTTAATTCTCACAGAAAGACATGGACATGAAAGCAGTTGGCAATACAAATCGAGAAAGTATCCGTTTACCAGAATATCACTGACAGTGAACAGAGACATCTGTAGACGACGCCTTAGGCTTTAGCGCCACCCTATTCCTTGCCCTTCCTATTCATTCATTGTCGGCAAGGGTTTTCTTTTGGAACATTGTCGGCAAGGGACCATTTTTACTTTTTCGAACTTTTTATAGGGCCGCCATAATTAAAATTGCTGGAAGTGCAGCGGAATCCTTTTGAAACGTGGGAAAAATAACCAACTTCTCTATTGATTGCAAACTGAAAAATGGACAACATTCCAATGCTACAAGACCTACCTTTTGCAACAAGTTAATATTTTAATTTTGACAGGAAGAAGTGTAACCGAAGTAGTTGATAATGCAAGTTCGTCATTTCCTTGAATATCATTGACAATGAACATAGAAATCTATAGACTGGACCTCTTAAGCCTATCCCTTGTCCCTATCTCACTCATTGTTGGCAAGGGTTTTCTTTTGAATCGTTTTTACTTTTGGGATCTTTTTACAGGACCGGCATAATTAAAATTGCTGGAAGTGCAGTTGAATCCTTTTTTTGCGAAACGTGGGAAAAATAAACTTCACTATTGATTGCAAACTGAAAAATGGACAACATTTTATTGCTACAAGACCTTCCTTTTGCAACAAGACCAAAACTTAAGTTAATATTTTAATTTTGACAGGAAGAGGTGTAACCGAAGTAGTTGTTAATGCAAGTTCGCCATTTCCTTGAATATCCCTGACAATGAACATAGAAATCTATAGACTGGACCCCCTTAAGCCTGACAACAATGAGTGAGATAGGGACAAGGATCTTGTCCCTATCTCACTCATTGTCGGCAAGGGTTTTCTTTTGAATCGTTTTTACTTTTGGGATCTTTTACAGGACCGGCATTATTAAAATTCCTGGAGGTGCAGTTGAATCCTTTATGGAAAACGTGGAAAGATAACCAACTTCCCTATTGATTGCAAACTGAAAAATGGACAGAATTCCATTGCTTCAAGAATATTCTTTTGCTTTCAGAATTCTTCATTGTAAATACGCAGGTGGAGGAAAAAAAAAAAAACTTTACTTTTGCATACTATCGCCTGGCTTTTTTAAGGAAAAAAGATCAATAATGAAATATAAAATAAGAAATTTTAAATTAAAGAAAAATATAATTTATCAATTTGAAATGTCGATTTTTATAGTAGATTTATATATTTTTTCGTAAAAAAGATTTTATGATAAATTTGAAATGTCGATTTTTTCTAGCAGATTTATATAGATATTTTTTTTTTTTTTTTTTTTTTTTTTTAGAATTCAGAATGCAATAAATTTTGAATGTAGAATTGTTCTAATAGATTTATTTTTTTTTTTAGGTTTTAGAATGCAATGATAAATTTTGAATATAGATCTTTTGATTATTTTCGAATAGATTTAGAAAGATATATATGTTTATTTAGATTTTAAACTGTAATGATAAATTTGAAATTTCGAATTTTTTTATTATTCATTCATATTTTTTAAGTTTATTCCCAATAGAAATGTTAAAAAAAAGAAGAAAGAAAAATTTTTACAAAATTATATTTTAAAAATTAAATTCATTCCTTTAAAAATTCAAGATACGTTCAATTTTCTTAGATAAACATAAAAACCTTGAGTTTTCCTTCATTAATTCGAACTAGAATGAATATTATACTTCAAACTGTTTTTTTTTTTTTTTTCAAAATTCAAGCAAAACAATCGAGATTAATTAAAAAACGAAATAATTTCACAATTTCATGATATTGGTAAGGAACAGCATGGAATAGACAAATAACATCAAGAATAGTGGCCAATTACTCAATTTTTTCTATCACTTTTTAAGTGTAATCATAAAAGACTTTCAAAACTATATAATTTTATTCTTTATATTATTAAATTCTTCACGACAAATATTTGTTGCGTAAAAAGGCCTTAATTGCTATCAGTAAAACATCCAAGAAATTGAAGTAAAAAAAAGTAATTTATATAGAAATAAAAAAAGAAAGGGAAAAATTAATGCATGAATTCTGAGTCTTAATGTCTTTAGCAGTAAAAACAAACGCATAGTTAGGGCTATAAATCTAGATTGATATCTTTCACATTCAGACAAGATGTCTAACTAGGTAAGAATATATATATTCAGTTATTAAATGTTGTAAACTGATTAACATTTTATTAAAAATAGAGTTAATAGGGATCAGAGTAAATGTAACCTTTTGCCAGTACGTTTTAAACAAAAATAATATTCCTTTTATATATATCTAAGCGATCGGCAAGCAATATTATTTTATATAATCGGCTAGCAATATTATTTTATGTTAAGACTTACTGGCAAAAGATTAGATTTACTCTGACCCCCACCTATTAGTTTATTTTTAATATATATGGCAAGAACAGCTTAAAGGTGGACTTTGAAGGGAGACTCTAATAACATTATCTATATTATTAACTGCTGCTGCTTAAAAAGTAACTGCCGCGTATTTGCTTGTCGTATGAGTGAAAACCTGGAAAAATCCCACCAGACAGTCTGATTACAGATGCTTTACATACATTGTCTCAAGCACCATCGAGTCTCCTAGTTTCTGAAAGCTACGACTGCAACGGAGCGTACAAGCGGACTTTAACCTGAGCCTTCCTGAATATGAATATGAAAACTTCTGATTTAAAATATAGCTTACTAGTTTTATTAGTAATAGTAAAAGCTGATCTAATAAAAAAAATTCAAAAGAAAAATCAAATCTTACCTTGTCGCATAACAGAAACAAGGAAGACTTAATCCAAATGTCATTTGAAGAGACGAGCATTTAACTGAAGAAACTCGGAACGAAGAGAGAGAGAGAGAGAAAAGAAAAAAAAAAAGAAGAAAAAATGAAAAG
This sequence comes from Caerostris extrusa, assembly GCA_021605095.1. Classification (NCBI taxonomy): domain Eukaryota; kingdom Metazoa; phylum Arthropoda; class Arachnida; order Araneae; family Araneidae; genus Caerostris; species Caerostris extrusa. The sequence continues at coordinate 81,417 of BPLR01015762.1, read as the reverse complement.
TGTTATGTTTTGGAACCTAATCATAAAACAAGCTATCTAAAATTCCCAAGTCCCATAAACGTCACCGCTAATTCTTTATCCACATAAGTTGGCTCAATTGTTCTTGCAGTCTTTCGAATGCTTGCGGCACCATGAGCCATAAATCACAGGTATATGTAGTACAATGCAGTCCTTGCTGAGTGTAGTAATAGCTACGCCACGTTGAGAGATATGATGGGAAATTAGACTTGGTGATGTTATTGTGTGCGGAGATAGGATACATAAAAACTATCTAATATTTTGCTTGCCTGATTTAGAAATTCACGAATTAGAGAGCAAAGAAAAAAACTTCACGATTTCGGTTGCATTGTTCACTTAAATCCCTCAAAAGTTCTATTAGTAGGTTTTTTTAAAAAATATTTTTCAAACTGAACTGATGTTTACCATTTTTAGTTTCTTATCTTTGTATTTTAGCCAATGATAAAAATGCTGTCTAAGTAATTTTTTAATTTATGTTTATTTTTAAAATTAAATAGAAAAGAAGTTAAAATACAATTTAAAAAATAATTTTATTATAAATGAGTTCTTTCTCGCAGTTTTCTTAAAACACTGATGGTTGCTGATTAATTTTTTTTAGTTAGAAAATCGGGAATATCATTTTCCAAAATTAAAATTTGTCTGTTCATCTTTATATATAAATGGTTTTTACTGGAAAGGTTGGTCTGGTAAAGTGATAATTTTTTATCGTTAAAAAAAATCAAATCAAAAAATACACAAAATACAAAATACACAAAATACAAAAATACACATCTTCAAAAATACACATATATTTTTGTTTTTTTCAAATAGATATTTTGTTGACTTCTTAAATCTCAAACTTCATCTGCTTTTAATACAGAAGGTTTGAAAACGTTTGTGTTAAATGAAAAAAAAAAAAGGTTTTTATTCTTCTGTTATTGATAAAGGAAGAATTAATATAAATTTAACTAAATTTTTGTAGGTAAGTTTTAGAATTTAATGAAAGAGTACTTGCTCAAACCAACTTTTTCAGAAGAAAATAATTGTTTTAAAATGATATTAAAGAAATTGAATATTTCTAGTAATTATTACTTGAACTAATTTTCTTTTAATGTTAATAGCTTGAAATTACGAATTCAAAATTGAACAAATTGTAATGCTGCCACCGATTGACACATGTAACACGTGGAAAAATTCGGAGTTATATATCACTCAAATATTGTAAAAAATAATGAATAAAATTAGATTTTATATGCATTTTAAATAGCTCTGCGTTAAACCATAAGCTATTATTTAAAAATCCTTACTTGTTATTTTTATTCACAAAATATTTCCCATTTCAATTTAGACATTTCTTTTTTTTAAATATAGAATCGTTGACCTTAAAATAAAGATTTATAATTTATTTGGTTTTTTATTCTGCGACTTATAAAACTGAACTCAAATATCTTTATGTATTTAACATGGTGGACACATTCCAAAAGTTACTGCTCTAAACGAGGTCACCTTAACACTTAAATAATGGCGATAGGTGAAAAAGAGTAATAAAATGTATAATTTTTCAGTAAGATTTGTTAAATACTTTTTTATTGAATTAATTATTCTTATTTATTACTAATATCGATTTTTATTCATGCAACAATCCTAATAAAAAATTCTAGCAAAGAAGTTATGTTAGCAATGAGGAAAATTGAAGATGTCATCTAATGCCATTTGCATTTTCCTATTTCATTCAGCAAGTAATTGATAAGACGTTGCATCAATGACATTTCAAATTATTAAAATTTAAACCATTTCGTATAAACACTCATTCATAATTTCGGTTATAGGGGTTATTATAGCTTTTTTTTTTTTATTAGAAAAGCCGCTGAAAGTTCAATTTGCTCCTTCAATTTTCAGAAATACTACTTTCGCCATTTTCGTGTACTTGTTCTAGTAATTCTTTACGATCGTTATTAGAAAAACTTTCCCAAGTTGTCCCTCATAAGAATTCTTCAATATTCTACGCATTTATGTTATCCAACCCTGTTTCATAAGTTAGCTTGACAATTCTGTCGGAATTTAACATTTTAATCGGAACAACCAACTTTTCAATAATGGATTGCCAATTCATTCTTCCGAACTACTTTCAAACAATTCATTTTCACCTGATTCTAAGAACGATGGATGTTGTCCGTAGCATCCATGGCATTGTAATTTTCTGAAAAATCTCAAATGGATTGTTCATTTGCTGAATCAGTTGTCGGAATGTCAGCCACAGATGATATTAATTAAATTTTGCAATTTCGAGGAATCCCAATACTACCACTTAGAGATGAAACAGCTTAAAAAGGTGTCTATTTCTCGATAAGGGGTCTTTTTCAGTCAAATAAAAGGAAATAATTGCCGCATTCAAGTATATTTTATGATTATAATTCAAGCAATAATCTCATAAAGAGAATAAAGTGGTTGTTATGTAGACAAAATCTAAAGGATTTCAACTATAATTAAAACATAAAATTACTTTTTATAATACAGATTTTTTTAATATTTATTTACAGAAAATAATTTCTCATAAAGAATTAAATTGCCCTTATAAACGAATTTATTAAATTGTCAAAATAATTTAAATTAAAAAATTGAAACTTTAAATTAGCAAAATTGTATGAAAATTGTAAAAAAAATTGTAAATGTAATGCTAAATTAATGTTAACGTTTCAATTTTAATCAATATACTATTAAATATTATTTTCTCGCATTTTTTTTGCAATGAAAAGCCTTCCACTTAATAACATTGTCGATTGGTCGGGGGAAAAAAAAAAAATCATTATCAATTCTTGTCGCGAAATTTCCATTAACTAAATTGATTTTAAACTGAATATTTTTGCAGCTAAGCATTTAATAATTAAGTTTAGATTACGAAAAAAAAACATTACAAATATTGCCATTACAAAGAAAACATTACTCAATAAGCAGACATTAAAGGATGCTTCTTCATTACTAGACTGTAGCCATTTTACTAGATTAGTAACACAATTAATTCAAAAATTAAATCAGGAATCTTGTAAATTACGATTTTAAAAATGACATTCATTTTTTAAATCCATAACTTTTTAAAACGTTCTATTTAAAAACTCGCCTATTAAACAATGGTATTAGTTAATTAAATGAATTAGTTACTGAATTAAAATGATTTTGCTATTTATGAATTCTTATTAAAATGAAGTTTTATTCATAACTACTTAAGAGATTATTTTTTAAATAATATTCGATATTTCAGCAATCTATAAAAATATTTTCTTTTAGAAATATCTCGCGAGTTTTTTTTTTTTTTTTTTTTTTTTTTTTTTCCGAGTGCGTTTTTTATAACTTTCATTTACATAGCAAATATCGTGGCAAGTAAAATTAAAAACCTGCATTTAAAAATAATTTAAACAACACAAAATATTCCGATTCAAAATCGTTCGTAAAACAGATCAGATACTTCCCATATAAAAGGACCTTGATTGTGGAAAAATTTATGAAACTACAGGAAATAAGTGACAACTGAATTACTGCTTTTTTGAAGACCTCGTCAATAAAATGAAAGATTGATATGTTGCACTACATTAAACTTTTATTATTTCAGATATCAAATTTTTACAAAATCAGATATATAACAAATCGAGCCTTCAATTTTTCGGAAATAAAACAAAAATCTGTTCTTCATTAAGTAAAAAATAATAATTCTCAACCGTTATATATTATAAATATGAAGTAATTTTAAACGAATTATGTTTTATTTGCAATAAAGCCAAAAACTTTTTTTTTAATTAAGTACCTGAGTTCACATAAAGAAAAGCTTCTTAACGTGAATCAGGTAGAAAAAAACTAAGTTACACATAACTATTATTAATGTTAATAATAATTATTTCTCATAAATACCTACAATAATTATTATAATACATAAAGAAAAACCACTTAACGTGAAGCTGGTAGAGAACTAATTTACACATTTCATTATAACTGTTATTAATGTTAATAATAATTATTCCTCATAAATACCTACAATAATTATTATAACACATAAAAGAAAAACCTCTTAACGTGAACTTGGTATCGAACTAATTTTCACATTTCAATATAACTGTTATTAATGTTAATAATAATTATTTCTTATAAATATCTATAATAATTATTAGAACTTAAACATATTTATTAATAAAGTTATAATAGAAATAATCGTTTTAAGATAAAGCTATTTTGTATGCATTAAGTTTATTACCACAGCAAAAAGGCAAATCATAATAAAATATAAATAAAATAATATATATATATGCATAAAATATAATTTTTTAAAATATACTTTATAAATGCCTTTTATATACGTATCAAATATGAGCAAATTGATATACCACACTTTGAAAATTTCAGATTAGAAAATAAAAGTAACTATATATAACACTCGAAAGTCACATTTAAAATCAAAATAGTTTTTATAAATCATGCAAATGGAAAAAAATAAATTAATAAAAAAAAAAAGGGAAAAATTATTTCTAAATTCTAACTTAACATACATCTCACTGGCAGAATGATAACGAGCCTATATGCTATGAGGCCTTCTAACTTAATTAATAAAATTTTTCATATTTAATTAATACATTATTAAAAAATAATTCCTCATGAGCAGTTAATTCTTGGAATAATGTTTTATGTAGATATTTAAATTCTTAGAATAAGTAGCTTGCTGAGAATAAATTTTTATTTATTTAAAAAAGATATTAATAACAAATTTCTAAAATTTTATTTAAAGGAAATGGAAATTTTTTTTTTTGAACTATAAATACTTATCTTATAACGAATTAATGTAAGAATTTGAAACACAGGCATAATGCTTACTTATTTAAATCAAGGAAGATAACATCCAACAGAAGGTCCCAACAGAAATTTTTGTCTTGCACAAACAAAAATTTCGCGCACAGTCTTTCTGAAATTCAAAGAACAAGTGAAGAAATTTCTCTATTTCGTATGTGATCTTGTAAACATCGCCAAACGTTTTGGCGTGCTTTTCTACCAATCACAGTGAATTACAATTTAGTCAGTAAATTCAAAGTGGCATTTCATTGGACCGAGGTTTTCTTCCTATATGCTTCAAGAATTTTTTTTTGTATAAGGGGATGTATATTTTTCACATATTGTAGCTATTTTTTTAGGGGGTTGTATAAGTAGTAAAATTTTTAAAAATTAGTATTCTGTATATAAAATCATTATTATAAAACTAATACAAAATGAGTTGTTAGCTATATTAATAATAATGGATTTTTAAATATTTTGATAAGATAATTCAAGTTCAAAAATGAGTGGAAAAAAAACCGCATTTTTAAAAATTGTCACATGCATTTTTTATTCGCATTTATTCATTGAAAATTTTCTGCCGATACATAAAGTATATTTTCAGAAAATTCAGCAAGAAAAAATGGGCTTAAAATATTTTAAAGTCAAAGAACAAAGCTTATTTAGTGCCATGTTAAAGAATATTGTGAGACTGTTCAAGTTTAAATAAACAACATAATTTGTTTTAATATATAAATTATGTTTGTTAATCATAATTTGCTTTCAACATGTGAGTTCATATGTGAAATTTAATTAAAACTGAAAGAAATGTTGTAAATTTTTATATTTCTACGTATTTTAATATTTGCACATTGCGTACATTTTATAAAATTTTACTAAAAAAAAAAAAAAAAAAAAAAATTTTTTTAATTTTTAAAAAAAATCACTATTTTTAGTTAATGACCAAATTGATTTTACCTTCTTTTTTGTTCTTTTAATTGATTATTTATATATATTTTATTGATAACATATTTAAAATTCATTGGTCGGTATGATAAAGAAAAAAAAAAAAAAGAGGATTTATTACTAAAAGAAAATTATTTCTTTAGAATCTCTGAGAATTCTTTTCGAATAGAGAAAATAATATATTGTCAAAATTCGAATAGATTTACATCTATAATTCAGAGAAAAACTTTTATTTCCTTAAGATTATATTTGTATGTAAGAAGAAAAAAAAAAAATCAAGATGGCCGTCATATAACAAAAGTGATATTTTAGATGTTTTCTAATGTGTCATATTTATGCAGAAAAGGATACCACAAATATTAGTACTGATATTAAATCATTAAATAACAATTTAATTTCTTCAAAATTTGTAAAAATTTCTTTATACTGAATGAGGTGCAAAATGGCGAACACGTGTTTTCGTTATGCTTAACATACAGAAAGCCTATTGCTCAGCTCAGTATAGACTTCATAAATTGCGTCCAACATAAGATTAATCTTTTATATATGCTTGTTTGTTTAACTTTTAAAAGTATTGTCAATAAAAATAAGAACCTCCACATGTTATTTAATGTAATAATATTCCAAATGCTTACTGGTAACTTTTACAGTAATATTGCACTAAAGCAATTACTACAAAAGTAACATTGCTTTCAATGCAATATTACTTCAAAAGTATTTGCATTAAATTTAAAAAAAAAAGATTAAAATTTAGTATTAATACAAGTTAAAAAAAAGTTCGCATTAAATTTAAAAAAAGGAAAACTTAAAATTTTAAAAAAAAATGTCATTTTTTGCTTAAGATCAAATGATGAGCTATTAGTAAATTAGATGTCCAATACTCGATGATAAAAATAAAAATTAATCCTTTTAATGAAGTTAAACAAAGATCGACACTGAAAAATTTGGCACGTGGGAGAAAGTTGATCTACAGATCGAAAGATGGCGCCACAATTCTGATTGGTACCATTTCAAAAATCGAATATAAAATTAAGAATATTGATTAAGATAAATTGTACTATCGATTAAAATATTTATTATATGAATTTATTTAATAATGATAGTTAACATTTGAAGAAATTAATGCTCATCGTAGCATTACTTAAAATAATATATTCTATTAACAATTTAAAGACTATATCACATTAACTAAATAAATTTAAATTAAATTACAACATATTAAATAAATTAACAAGCCAGTGTGATCACTGGATTGTTAATTTTATTTCCCTTGACTTCACAAGCATCTTTTGGTAAAAATTAACTTTCGTCATTGATAACAAAATCAATCTTAAATAAATTACTCACATCAACTTGTATACTTTGCATTTAAAAACAACCCTAGATACTTGTACTTAGCAGCAGGATGGACTGACTGAATATGACGGCATTACTAATATCTTCAACATTTATGTTCTGAGTAAACACTACACGTTCTTTTAGAAGGATTCCTTTGAACTTTCCAGGTGTTTAATCCTTTTCAAGTGCCTGTATGCGCGATCCTTGGGAGTAACTGGAAGGCTTGAAACCGTCCTCGGAGCCAAGTGAAATGTGAGCACGTGTTCCAATATGGCTACTTCCATTTAGGCTAATTGTTTTTTGTTAAATATTTAGTATTTCAAATGTTTTTTCTTATTCTAGTGTCAATTTTATTTATCGCTCCTGAATTGGGCTATTGAGCCTGATTATTTTCTGGTCTAATTTTTATTGAATATTCATTGAAATATTGAATTTGACATAAACAGTGAGCTAGCAAAGAAGAAGAAATTTTAGTTTACAAATTGCTCGTGTAATATTTTTTAGAAGTTAAATTTTTATTTTTGTGTGAAACTTTTTAATGTTAATGTTCTTTATTTATGTAATTGAAGCACAAAATAAAAAATTATTAATAAAATAATTAATGTGAAAAAAATGCAACAAATATCTTTACGATACTAATATCATAAGACAAACTACTTTTCTATTACTAATAATTTAGTATGACTTGTGGAGCTGCCGCAAATTGCTATATTTTGTGAAAATTGATTATGTTCATAAGTTGTCTTTATTTTGTGGAGTCTCCTTCCCAAAAGTCAAAATTCTCGATTCATCTGAATACCGGAACATATGTATTGTGTTGAACAACAAAAAATTCTTTTTCGATATGAATCCAACAAATCAATTCAATAAACATCAATTCAATATCAATCCAATTAGACAAATTATTTTTCTATTACTATTAGTATAGTATGACTTGGTGAGCTTTGATAATTTGTTACTCTTTATTTTTGTGAAGGCCCCCTCTCAAAAGACAAAATCATCGATGTTCACCTGAATTATATATATATATATATATATATATCGGAATATATATAGGAATATGCATAGGAATTTATTTATTGTGTTGAACAACAACAAAAACTTTTTACTATATGAATACGATAGTTGAATAAAGACCGATATATTTTCGATATGTATACAATACTTCTAATTTGTGCTGACTGATTATAAAAGAGTATCACTTGTGAAATCGATTTATTACTTTTTAAAGTATTTTTTTCATTAAATTATTGCAATAATGTATGGAATGTTATGTGACATGATATGTTTACATTAAAAGCAATTCTATTTGAAATAGGAATTATTTTAAATGTATAGTAGTAAGAAATAAATTATTCTTTTTAATTTAAAAGTATCAAATGATATACAAGTTTCGATCTAGTAAGAAAAAAAAATTAAAAATTTAGAAAAGGCAGTATTTTACAATGAATATTTATTGTAATTTATTTCTATTTTCAGAAGCAAAAGTGTTATTGCTTATTTTTAAAATTAAATCTAAAATTAGATGTTTCAATTTTTTACAAAAAAAAAAAAAAAAAAAAAAAAAAAATTGTTACTTAGCATAAGAAAACAATATGCCAGGTACAAGGAGAATAAACAATGGATAAATATCTTAAATATATTTTTAATTATTTAATATTTTCAATCATATTTTGAAATAAATAACATTAAATATTTATAAATAACGCGCACATTAAAGTAGACAACAACAAATAAGTTGATCCATTAAAATTTATTTTATTTTTGTATTCCAGTAATAATATATATAATTTAACACATTGCACTTTTTCTAAATAAACTCAGAATACATTTTTTAAGATAGTTAGTAATTTAAACTATCTAAAAATCACAATGTTATATATATATTCATTTAGAAATTTAGTATTATATTTTTCTTGGTAAATTTGCTTACAAATAACAAAACCCGTAGCATTGGATTAGACTATGGCGTACCTTCTTATATTATAGCAATGTAATGAATATATTGATAAATTAAAATTATTTAGGTATATATTTCATTATTAGTCTACGCTTTAATGCGTAAATTGCGAACATCACTTGCGCATACTTTGAGTATTTCAGAGTGATTTAAAAAAAAAACCCTCTCATCTTCCTTTGCACTTCATGATCCTTTGATACTTTTTTTTAATTGCAAAAACACTTGATTTTACATCATTGGCTACCATACATCCGAGATGCATGAGATTGAGCCTAAAGGTGGAATATAAAGCAGCAAATCAGAACAAAACAAGTAACTCATAACAATGACAATAATTACATCAAAACTGTGACTACATAAAGATAAAAGAAAATTAGTCGCCGGATGTCAATCGCATCAACTCTCTAGCTCCTCAATATCTGCTCTATAATTTTTTTTTTTTTTCATTCAGTGAAGAACAACATAGCAAATGATAGTTGTCCATCTCAGAATTCTGGTTATACAAAGTGCACAAAGGACTGTTATATATACCAATGCTGTTTAAATGTTTAGCAAGACAATCATATTCCAGTCTATGGGAAAGCCCCTACTGCGATGGATCTAGGGGAATCTGGGATTTTACAAATCGAGTCCCTCCACTTCTTTTTCTTAGTTTCTTCTAATAATTTAATGCCATAATTTTGCCCCCCATAGTCTTTCTGATAAATATTTTTAATCGATGAAAACGGCACTTAACCATTATTTGACTGTGAAAATTCAGTTCCCTTTAGCTAATTTATCAGCCCATTCCTTTCCTGCTATTCCTACATGAGATGGGATACACTGAAAAACAACAGTCATTCCTTTAGAAGTTAAAATATCAAGAGTTTTTCTGTAGGAGTTAATAATTTTTGATTTCGCGACATTATATGCTGCGATGGCTTGGATGGTTTACAGGGAGTCTGAAAAAACTACTATGTTGAGATGAACTGTTGTAACACTAATTTGTTTGTTTTCAACTCTAATTGCCTCCAGTTCTCTATCAAAATTGGTTCGAATTGGACCAAGGGAGGCAGGGAAGGCAAAGAGCTCTGAATGCACACCGCCTCCAACATTGTCAAGCATTTTCGATCCATCAGTATATATGTGAATCCAATTATTCTTTGGATACTGGTATAAATTGTCTAGTGCAAAATACATAAGGTCTCCATAACTGCCACAGTTGCAAACGTAGCTCCAATCTTGCAAGAACAGTTACTCATTTAGAACAACCCAGGAGGTACGTATAGCACCTTTGATATACTATAATCAAACAGCGTCTCTTATCTGTAATGGAAATTGTCTTTCCTCCTAAAATTGGCAAACATGTTTACATACTTTAGATTTTTCATGATACTGAAACAAACTAGTTTGGACAGCGTTCGTGAATGATGCTAAAGGCTCACACATGCAAATGTGAACTTGTAGATATATAGTAACATGATTTCAAAAGTAAATCAGTGTAAATTTATAAATATATGCATACTAATTTTTAAAATTTTTGATAGCAAATTTTGCACGACCCCCAAGAATTGTCTTCAGAACAGTAGGGGACATTTTATTCTCAAGTAATAGTAGTGTTAACTGCAAAGATTAATTGATTTGAAATGGTTACAGATAGACATATAAATTTTTCCCCCTTCGTAATATAATGCATTATAGAGGTTGATTAGATAGAGGATTTTTAGACTGAAATAGATTTAAATTTTAATTTAGCAATATGCAAAAGTTGTATATAACCTTAATATGCAGAAATAGTATATTACCATTGATCTTTAAATTTTGTTAAGAATTCATAAGACAGTATTTAAACCCTCACATTTTGATAAAGTTGGTTGGTTGATAAGAATTTTTTAAATAATTACATATATTAAGCATCCTTCTTCATATATATATATATATATATATATGTTAAGGTAAAATTTTCAACTAAATTAAACTAAATTAATTTATTTTTCAACTTTAATTTAGAAAAAATAAAATATATTCCTGAATTTTAAAATATTGAATAGAAATCAATTAAGTTCCTTTTAATTATCATTCATGAAGTCTTTCACATTGAGAGTTTATTCAATTTTTTTTTTTTTTCAATGAAAGACTTTAAAGATTTTGTAAATTTCTCTACAATATACATAATAAAATAAAAATTTTCATTCTCAAGAATAATAGTTATAAGCGAAAAGAATAAAAAAAAAAAAAAAGAAATAAATAAAAAAAAAAAAAAATAAAGAAATAAATAAAAATAAAAAAATAAAGAAATAAAATTTCACTTTGTACAACAAAATTTCCTTTATTTGTGGAATACATTTAATTTTAATTAATTTCTTCAGACTAGGAATAAAAGAATTTTCTAAAATACATTTTGGTAAAAAAACCCAAAAATCTAGTATTTATGAAGTATTATCTTTAAAAATTTATACACTATATTTTAGTTCATTTTAAAACTTAATACAACAATTTTAAATTAAAATCATTTAAATCACAAAAATAAATAATAATAATAATAATAATCAGATAACAGAGATATTAGTAAATTAGATGTCCAATATTCGATGCTAAAATAAAAATTAATCCAGGAAGTTGAAACAGGATTCACATAGGAAAATTCAGCTTGATTGAAAGTAATTCAATCCTATCCAATTCAATTATTGGCCTAGCAATCGATAGATGGCGCCACATTTCTGCCTGATGCAATTTTAAACTAACGAATACAAAATTAAGAAATATCGATTAAAATAAACTAAACTGTTGATTAAAATTATTGAATTTTTTAATAATTAGTATTTGAAGGAATGAAGTTCTAATCGTAGTATTATTTAAAAATAATATATTGGTTTGAGTGCTAGTAAAGTGAAATATTGAATTTGACATAATTAATTGAATTATTATTTTAATGAAATATTGAATTTGACATAAACCTTGAGTTAGCAAAAGAGAAAAAGAAGATTAAATTTTAATTTATTATTTGTTTATGTAATTTTTTTTAGGAGTTAAATGTTTATTTTTGTGTGATATTTTTCAATGTTAATGTTCTTTATATATGTATTTGAACAAAATTAATGCAAAAAGAAAATTATTAATAGAATAATTAATATATGATACAATAAATATAAAAATACAACAAATTCCTTATCAATATGTGTCGCGTACGCGAGCGAAATTGTATACAACTCAACTCCATAGTTTCCTGTCCAAAAACAACTTCTACTTTCATTGTTAACGGGAATTTCCTCGTAGAATGTAAAATTGATGTTAATAAAATGTGTTCGTTGTAAAAAAATGAGAGTTATTTTTCTTTTTTGAAAGAGTAGAAATATCTTTGAAGTTATTAAGATATTATTTATCCTTATTTTGAATGTGTTCACTAGCGATAAAAGATCCCTTCTAATTTTACGAGTCAAAAGAATATGATGATCTAGCGTTTTAGTAATTTGAAGTTAGTTTTGGTTTTTGTATTACTAAATGCTGGTACAACAATATGAATACCATAAGACAAATTCCGTTTCTATTGCTAACAGTAGTATAACTTGCTGAACTTTCATAAATTGTTATGTTTTATTTTGTAAAACATAACAATTTCAAATCCAACTAACAATTTCCCTTCCCAAAAATAAAATCATCGATGTGCATACCGGAATTAAATACCGGAAACTATTTATTGTGTTGAAAAAACAACAAATACCTTTACGATATGAATACGATAGTTGAATAACGATAGGCAGATTTTCGATATGAATACGATACTTCTAATTTGTGCTGATTCATTATCACTGTATCATTTGTGAATATGTCTATTTGATACTTTTTTTAATGTTTTAGATTATTGCACTAATGTATGGAATTAATTTTTTAGTTAAAATAATGAAAACTGTACAAGCAAAAATATTTGTTTGAGTGTTAGTTAAAAACTAGTTATGAAATATTGTAGTTAAAAGGTAGCTTATTATTTTATTTGGATTATTTTAAGTTTTAGACATTATTTCTTTTTAATATTTGTTTATTTTATTTTATATATTTTCTTATAGTTTGAAGTAGAAAGAATTTTCAAACGTTTAATGTCTCTTAGCTCCATCTATCGTCGACCATTAGAAATAATTTTAAATTTCACATCAGAGCATTTATTAATACTGACCCTTGAAAGATTATGTTTCGGATATTATGTGTAACGTTTTTTTTTTCTTCGTCAGTTGCACAATATTTAAAACGTTGTTCGTTATATAGCAGGATTTTTTTTTACCCAAACATAATATGACGCAAGGCTATATATGGAATAATGCCGATAAAAGAATGACAAAATGAAGTTTCGTAGATCTCAACAATAATTGTTTGAAAAAATTACTACATTTTTCCTGCTTTATTAAGCAATTAAGATAATTCGTTATTTCCCAAAAGTTATTTTTGATATTTTTATAAAAATTATTTTATAAAAATTTAAATTTTGTTTTAAAAATTTAACTAATAAAATTTAAATTTTATTATCTAATAAAATTTAAATTTTATTAGTTAAAAATATATATAAATATTTGGTACAATTTCTGGGGTTTTCTAAAGTAAAAATTTATATTAGATTTTAAAATTACATCATTTCATATTATAATCATTGATAATACATTAAAACCTTTTTTTCTTGGTTCTTAATTTTCTGAAATTATATAGGCAAATGAAGTATTGTTGGAAAATTGGTAATGACCAGGACTTAAATATAGGCTGTAATATCGATAAAAGTAATTTCGAAGGGATTTTAAATAAAATAATAATAATTTTAATTCTTAATAATTAAAATATATTTCTATAATCAATTAATATAGTATATAATAAGTAAATTATATTTATATTAATCAATGGTATCACCTCTAATAATATTTATCATCCACTCTAGTCTCTTTTACTAACTATTTGGTGGAAAAATAAACATTCTATTTATAAGTAAAAACATCCGGTTTAGAGGTGCTAGTCAGACTTACACAATTTGTAAGAAATAAAATTAATAGTTATTATAGAATCTTTTTCATCTATTCTTTCTTTTGATGTTGTCTAATTTAAAATATTAATTATTAAGAATTAAAATAATTTTTATTTTAATTAAAACTCTTTCGAAATTATTTTTATCCCTAGTACAAACTGTATTTAAATCCGTCTGACTTGATAATCGCCAATTTTCCAACAATAAATGATCGGACTATATAACTTCATCTACTTTCAAGAAATTAAGAACCAAGAAAAAAAAAAATGTTTCCAATGTATATATTAATAGTGAAATTTGTTTTTAAAAATAATGATGTATTTCATTCGTATTTGAAAACTGTACATTAATATTAATCGTTTTTTCGTATAATTTAAGTAAATGGAAACGAAGCATCATTCCTTGCTTATTGGTCTATTTATTAGTCATTAACTTTTTCAATGTTTACATTAAGAGTTGTTATTACAAGTAAAAAAGTGTTATTATTAAGCAATTATTATAAGGAATATAACTATTATAAGCAATTGAGCTACTCATTTGTCAAAAGGATTACATTCTAAATCTGTAAAGAATTTATAAATCTGTAAGCGCCGTTTTTAAAAATCGCAACAATTTTTTAATGAGAAACCTTTTTTCTCATTCTGTTTTTTTCCCTACTTCTTCGAGTTTTTCGAGAAATTAGCTCGCAAAAAATTAGAAGCTTTTCCTGAAAATCAATTAGAGAAATACAAAAAAATTTCTTGAAATCAATTGAAATTGCATTTGTTTTGACACAACACACATAAAATTATTAGCCATACTATATTTTGGATACTGTGTCACGTACTATGTTTGCTGAGTCCAACTCCTGGCCCAATGGCATGCAGGAGGTGACGGATTTAAATCCGCTGGCAGCATTTGTTACTAGATTATGTGACTGTGAGTATAGTAACGTGATAACATGATAAACTCCTATCACACAGGTTTGTTGCGTTTAATTCAACTTGAAACAAACTAGCACTAATATTCAAATACTTGTAATTGTGCATAACCTTCGACGAACTTGTTATCTCGAAACCATGTCATGAACTGTTCTCATTTGTTTTCTTCAAATGGGCGATAGAAAGCTCCAGGAAATTGAATTTTGGAGTTAAAAGTTGGATGATTGCACAACGAGTTATTTGAGTGGTAGTAACTGTTTGCTTCACATTAATGGTGACGAAACAAGTTAGTCTTATAAGACCTTAAAAGACTAGCATCAATTGTCAAGCTGTCTGATGGAAGTTTTCTGACATTTTCTTTAATATTACATACAATTGCGGACCGATTAACCTTGAAAGGTCACGCGAATAGCATCATATTTCCATCCTGTCGGGAAATTGTCCATGATATAGGCCTACATAGATTGTCAATGGTCCCGGATTGATTAAAAAAGAAAGGTTTGGTTTGTTTGTCTCTCTACGGTCCTTTCTTGCACAGTTAAGGCTAATTAGACCACGACTTACAATTTAACGTGGATTCTGAACCATTAACAAACATTCATGCTTCCGCCAGGATTCGAACCGGTAGTTCGAAGCATATGGTACCAAAGGTCAGAGCGCTAGCCACTTGGCCATCAAACCACTAAAAAACAAAGGAGACAAATTAAAAGGAACAAACGATGTGAAAGCCATGTCCCTTGTTGACACAGTTCTGTTAAGGCCTTATCAGACAAATTGGTTTCTTTACCTTCAACGAAAAGCAAACAGCCATCGTCATTCATCATCGTCATCATGAATTTATACCTTTACGGGAATCCAATTTTTATCCACCGTAGTTCAATTGCATGAAACATTTCGTAGTCCATTGAGGCAGGAACTAACGAGAATTGCGTGATTTATGGTTACATGACTTTCCACAATTTCACAGAATATCATGCACACCTTAAACGGTAAAACCAATTTGATTCATGATGAGAGTTGCAAAGTAAGTAAATGGGATATGTGCTTTATAAAAAAATGGTGAGATAATTAAATAAATTTCATGTCATTACAGACGCATGCATAGGCACTGTAAAATAAATTTTTGAATTCTTTCAAATATATAATAAATCTTTCTGCACTTTTAATGATTTTAGCAGTATTTTTAATAAATATTGAAAAATATTTTTAAAAAAACATGTCAAGACATTTATTGATTATTTGCAATACCCTGCATATTTGTTATTAGGCTGATATGACCATGTAATAAAACCTGCAATTCTTTCCATGAAAGAATAACATAGATCCATTAAAGAATAGCGCAATCCATGATCTTAAAAGTCTATGAAGAGATAAAAAATTATTTCCTATTTGCTAAACTGAGATAAAACAGCACAGCATGCATAAATCACAAAGTTACAAGACAAGACTTTTTCCTTTGATTTTTTATTTGAAATCTAGATTCTAAAGATCTAATTCTTGGCGCAATGTTAAATTGCGCAGTTAGCTTCCGGAGATGGGATAAGGTTCAATTTCTCTAGTGACATTGTTTATAGTCGTTGCTTTCAGAAATCAAGGAGACTCGATGGCTATTGTGACAACGTGTGAAAAGCATCTCACAACGATAGTTAGACTGCTGATGGAAGTTTATAGGCATTCCAGCAATTAAATGCGACACAAGACAAGACAAGACTTTTTCCTCTGATTTTTTATTTCAAAACTAGACTCTGACGATCATTCTTGGCCGAGTGTTAAACTGCGCAGTTAGCTTGTGGAGGTGGGATAAGGTTGGATTTCCTAGCGACATTCTTTATAGTCGTTGCTTTCAGAAATGAAGGAGACTCGATGGAGATTTTAACAACATGCGAAATCGCACAACGATAGTTAGACTGCAGATGGAAGCTTTATAGGCGCTCTAGTAATTGAATACACAAATAATGTGCATTGTAAAGTATTATTTTAATTTAATTTGTCCTTCTGATCATTTTGTGTACAAAAGGGTTATTTAAACTGGGACCTACAGTTTAAAGTGGATTCTAAGCCCCTAAACAATTACTCATGCTACCGGCAAGGTTTTAGCCTGATTCTTGTTGTACCACGGGGGTAGAGCGATAGCTATTTGGTCATCAGGCTACTCGTATTATATTAAGAATTACAGCAAGATTGAGGAATATACAGTATTTTTATGAGAAGGTGCTAAAGGATTATGGAAATTATTCAAGCTTAATGAGATTAACATTCTAGTAATAAATACAGAATGATATGCATTGTAATATGCTATATTAAGAACTACAGCAGGAATTAAAAATAAATAATTTTAATAGCATATGTTAAAAGATTGTGGAATTTATTTAGACACCGCAGAGATTAACACATTGTTGTGGTTTCACTTTTTGTGTTCCCACTTGGTCGACAGTAACATCTAGACAAAGTGCATTAACCCGTGTGTTCTAAAACAATGAAAACTGCTCCAGGATTTAAGCACAACTGGCAACCAATGCAAGTCAAGATTTGGGCATGGGGTTGCTTGAGTCAAGCTACATTTCGGGCAAAAGGATAAACCTTAAGAAGATGACCATTGTGGAGCCTAGCAAGAGCCGCCTGTTCGGATCTACTACCAGCCCCAGTTAAAGCAGCACCAGGACGGTTACAATCATACCACTCATGCATATGGGCCTCACTCCAAGAGGAGTTGACAACTAATTTGATCCTAGAGGTAAGCTGCGAGAAAGAGAGTCAGCCCCATCAATAGAACTCTTAAGGCTGCCCTCCTTGGCCAGCTCATCCGCAATCTAATTGTCGTTAACACCCACATGTGACAAATTAAATATTAATAATGATTAACAAAATAAATAAACTTGATGTAAGTATACAGTTCAAATCAAATTTAAGCACAATCAAATTTAGCGCACAATTGTTATAAAAAGTAGAAAAATGGTTCCTAAAAGTTTTTTTTTTTCTTTCTTTCTAATGCAGCTGGCACACACAGACAGCTTGGTCTTGAATGCCTTAAAGCAAGCGCTGCACAGACGTTACTCACTTTGCATTACCCGGGGGGCGCGTGTAACTTGGAGATAAGCCACGGACGCGGAGTAACAATGCCCCCGCAACTCTCTACTACCCTATTAGACGGGGACCTACGGTTTAAAGTGGATTCCGAACCACTACAAACATCCATGGCACCGCCGGGACTCGAACCCGAAACCTGTGATACCGAGCGTCAGAGCGCTAGCCACTCAGCCTTTTAGGCCCCTGGTTCTTAAAAGTTGTAGCACAAATATACGTTAGTAATGGGTCGAATCTGTTTAAAAGGAACGAATCATTACATCAGTTCGTATGTTACAAATCATTTATTTTGATCCGCATCGAACTCATATAAAAAAGTGGAAAAATGGTTCCTAAAAGTTGTAGTACAAATATACGTTAGTAATGGGTCGAATCTGTTTAAAAGGAACGAATCATTACATCAGTTCGTATGTTACAAATAATTTATTTTGATCCGCATCGAACTTATATAAAAAAATGGAAAAATGGTTCCTAAAAGTTGTAGCTCAAATATACGTTAGTAATGGGTCGAATCTGTTTAAAAGGAACGAATCAATACATCAGTTCGTATGTTACAAATCATTTATTTTGATCCGCATCGAACTCAAACTGTTCAATGGTTCAAAATTTGTTTGTTGCACTTCAAACGAAGTGTTTGAACCATAAGAACTGTCTGAATTTCAAGCAGATTGTCTGAATTTCAAGCAGATTGTATGAATTTCAAACAGTTTGTATACATAGGCAGTACAGATTCGATAATATTACTCTATGCTATAGTGTACTGAAAATACGGATTGAATATACAAATAGCAAGCACTAATATTTGATTACGCTCTGGTGTGCTCTCTTAATTGTTAGGAGGATGAAGGTCATTAAATGTAATATATATATATATATATATATTTATTGTTTTGAAGTTCATAAAATTAAAAAAAAAAAAAAATTATAATCGAATTTTAAAAAATTTTTTTATGTTTATTTCAATAATGGATATATTGTCTCCATAGACAAATAATTTTTGTTATACTTAGAGAAACTTCGAGTTTTTAATAGTGAATATTTTTATCAT
Organism: Caerostris extrusa; assembly: GCA_021605095.1. Classification (NCBI taxonomy): domain Eukaryota; kingdom Metazoa; phylum Arthropoda; class Arachnida; order Araneae; family Araneidae; genus Caerostris; species Caerostris extrusa. The sequence goes on along the minus strand of BPLR01015762.1, from coordinate 62,332 downwards.
AAAAACAGTATACATTTTTAATAGATTTTTTGAAGAAAGAAAAAGATTATTTAATTAAAAATATTATCTGAATTTTATTTTAGCATATGTTTACATTAAAAATATTGCTATTTGAAATAGGAATTGTTTTAAATGTATAGTAGTAAGGAATAAATGATTCACTTAAATTTAAAATAATGCAGTATTTTAAAATGCATATCTACTGTAATTTATTTCTCTTTCCAGAAGCAAAAGTATTATTGCTTATTTTTAAAATTAAATCTAAAATTAGATGTATCAAATTTTTACAAAAACTGAAAATTGTTACTTAGCATAAGAAAACAATATGTCAGGTACAAGAAGAATAAAAAAAATAAATAAATATCAAATATATTTTTAAATATTTACATTTTTATTTATACTACTGTGCCCAAAAAGTAAGACAAATTTTTTTTTTTTTTTCAAAAACTTTTATTCATTTTTCCAAATTTATTTCATTGTCTTCAAAGTAATCCCATTCGGACACAATGCACTTATGCCAACGTTTTTTGTAATCCTCAATGCATGCTAAAAAGTCATCGGCAGGGACGGCCTTCAAAGCACTCGAAGATTCACGATGAATTTCTTCAATCGACTCAAAACGGTGTCCCCGGAGTGGTCTTTAGAGTTTAGGGAATAGCCAGAAGTCGCACGGTGTGAATACGGTGGTTGTAGAACGATATGGGTTTCATTTTTGGCGAAAAAGTTACAAAGAATCACTGCAGTGTGAGCAGACGCATTCAATGTTTTCGGTACCAATCGAAATTTTACGCCTTTTTTAGGCTCAAAGTGGAATTGACCGATCCTTTTGAAATTCCAACATCATCAGCAAGGTCTCTAATTGTAAATCGACGGTTTGCAAGCACCAAATCTTTAATATTTCGGACGTGAGCTTCGTCGTTTGAGGTTGATCAGACTTCAACGCGTTCTCTGCCTTCTTTAAACTGTCTATACCACTTCTAAACATTTCTTTCCGATATAGGAATGCTAACCGAAAGCCTTCTACAACGTTCTATACGTTTCTGCAAACAAAATTTAATGCAAGTTCTTTGCTCAATGAATTTAGACATTTCAAAAATCGGCGGAATCAGTTTTAGCGTCTCACAAAAAGCCAAGCTTAACTCGAACACTAAAGAATATTTTGACGTCAAATTTCACACAGATGTCAAGGATAGTGCCAGCAACCCATAAAAGAAGAAGAAAAAAAAAAAAAAAAATTGAAATTCCATAAGCCCCGGAATTTTAAATTGGTCTTACTTTTTGAACACAGTAGTATTTTGAAATATTATATATTTATAAATAACACACACATTAAAGTAAAGACACCAACAAATAGGTTGAATTATTAAAATTTATTTTATTTTTCATTCCAGTAATAAGATATTATTTAACACATTGCATTATTTTTTAAAGCAACTTAGAACACAACTTTGTGAGATATATAGTAATTGGGACTATCTAAAAATCATAATATTATAAATATTTATTTAACAATTTAGTATTATATTTTCCTTGATAAACTTGCATAAAAAGAACAAAATCTTTAGAATTGAATTACACTATAGCATACCTTCTCAATTATTAGTGGGTTAAGTGACATTAAGTATTATATATAATATAACAATGTAATGAATATGTTGATAAATTAAAATTATTTAGTTATACATTTCATTATTAGTCTAAGTTTTAATGCATGAGCATTACTTGCACACACTTTTGAGTATTTCAAAAACAAACCCTCTTAACTTCCCTTGCACTAGATGAATCTTTGATATATGATCAAACACCGTCTTTTACATGGAATGGAAGTTCTCTCCCCTTTCGAGAGTTTGGCAAACACTTTTGCATGCTTTAGGTTTTCAATCATACTGAAACTGGTTTGGAGAGCAATCGTGAATGATGCTAAAGGCTCACACATTCAAACGTGAACATGTATAACAGGATTTCAAAAGGATGTGTAGATTCATAAATTTATGTCTACTAAATTTTTTTTTATTTCTGATAGCAGTTTTTGCATGACACCCAAGAATTGACATGAGAACCGTAGGGGACATGCTATCCTCAAGTAATAGTGGGGTTAACAACAAGGATTAATCAATTTGGAACTGGTTACAGGTAAAGATAAATTTTTCCCTACAATATAGAGATTGCAATAATAATATAATGCAATATAGAGATTGATTAGATAGAAACTTTTTTTTTTATTGAAATACATTTAAATTTTAATTTAACAATATACGAAAGCTGCATATAACCTTAATATATAGAAATAGTATATTACCATTTATTTAAAGACTAGAATGTAAAATTTCATAGGATTAAGAGTATTTAAACCCTCATATTTTGATAAAATTGGTAAAAAGTGCCAAACACTTGGCTATAACTAAATGAATATTTAAATATGAATGTTTTCTGTGATAAAAGGTACATATTAATTATCCATACCAAGCATTCTTCTTTATATATGTATATATATATATAAATTGTAATGTAATATATTCCAACTAAATTAAACAGGAAATTTCAATATGTCCAATATTGAACAAAAATCAATTAATTTCTTTTTAATTATCATTCATGAAGTCTTCCACTGTGAGGGTTTATTCAGTTTCTTTTATCAATGAGAGTTTTTAAAAATTTGGTAAATTTCTTTAACAATACACAAAATAAATTGAATTAACAAGAATAATAGTTATAAGCGAAAAAAAAGATAAAAACTTCATTGTGTACAAAATTTCCTTTATTTGTGAAAAATCAATTTTTCAGACCAACAATAAAAGAATTTTCTAAAAAACTATTATTTATGAAGTATTATCTTTCAAAATTTACACTTTATATTTTAGTTAACTTGGAAACTTAATGTAGGAATTTTAAATTAAAATAATTTCAATAGGAAAAAAAAAAACATTGACAAATCAAATTTAACTAAAATAATACATTGACATTAAATCTAACAATGATTCAAATTCTTTCAAAAATGGTCGACTGTTATTAAATATATCAACATCTGCATTAAATATATATTCTAATTATGTTTTTCAGTAGATGAAATAGGATGATGATCAAATGTACTAAAAACTTATTAATTAAAATTACATGGAACTGAGGAGAAACATTTTAATTAAAATTGTCATTCACATATTAGCAATGTCCCACACCTGGAACTACAATTGTTTAATAAATGTCAAATAGTCAACTAAAAATAAGAACATGTACTTGAAATAAAACTGTGCATAAATTTGATAGAAATAAATAAAAGATCACTTCTTATGAAATACAATTTTAAAAAATGACTAAGTTACTTTTAACAAGATGTAATACTTAAAACATTAAAGAGTATTCAAACAATTCATATTTATATTCATGAAACTTCATATATTTAGTCAATCTTACTTAATAATTAATTTGAAAATCAAAAACATGTACACATAAAAATAATTGAGGTCTTATAAAACATCAACATACAAACATGATTCCTCAACAGAACAGGATTTGAAACTAAATAATTCCCCCTCATATATTCACAAGTATTAAAATGTAATTCACTATATGTATTATAATGTAATGTACAATTGCAATTTTTTTTACATTATAATATTTTTTTTTTTAATATTTAATAAAGTACATTATTAATAAAAAAAGGTTAGTTTACTCAGAAAATGCAACAACAATATTGAACAAATCTATATCATTAAGGTAATCAGAAATATGATAAATTAAATCCAGATCTAAAATAACTTTCTTTCTATTATTATTTGGCATCCATGTTTTAGAATAAACCAATTTATTATCTAGTTTTTTTAACAATCTTCGTTTTCCAATTCGCGTGGCTATCACATCTTTATAAATATTATAATTATATATATAACATTCATTAAAAATATTATTTATGACTTGCTCTTCGGTTTCTGTGTTTTCAAAACGTTTTAATGCATTTTTTTCAACCACCAAATCTAGTAATGTAAAAGAATTATTCAACAAAACAGAATTCATTTGAAGAATCTCTGAAGTACAGTCATTTAAATAATTAGCTAAGTAATTATAACAAGAAGGTTTTAAGTCCAAATCAACGATATATTTATATTTTGAATAGTTTAAATGGTCTCTTCTTGAATCATTGTCATCGTCTGTCATATTTAAAACCAGTCGATAATTCTTTAAGAATTTATACTTGACTAGTAATTTAGCACACTCGTTATTTCGCGTAACAGTGTGGTCCAAAAATCTGTCATTTAAATTTTTTCCACTTTGAATATCAGCTCCATTTTCTAGTAGGAATCTAATTAAATCCAAGTCTTTTCCATGCCTTACAACAGCACGATATAGTGGCGTAACTCCCCAGCAATCTTTAGCATTGACATCAGCCCCTTGATATACAAATTCTTGAATTAATTCGAAATTAACTTCTTCGCGGTATAAAGCAGACAACAAAGGAGTTTCTTCAAAATTATCCACTTCATTAATATTAACACCGGATTTCAATAACATTTTGAGTTCTTTTGCCGTTGACACTTCATGTATTTTTGACATTATTTTCGATTTTCCATGAATTGTTTACAACTGAGAATCCATTTTGATGTTTTTATCCTGTATCACCACAGTAGCAATTTTAAACACCTTTTTTGATTGGTCACTTTAGTTCAACCAGATCCAACAAAACAATATTATATATAAAATGTATTTTTTCTTAAGTATTTTAAGTTATTTAATATAGTAAGTTAAAATTTTTTCGCTTTTCTTTAATGCGTATAAACTTTTAACATTGGTATTTAAATAGAAATTATTTGAGAAAGTGATGCTTTAATATTAAAAAAATGGATAAAACATTTTTGGTAGCTTCTTTCATTATCTGGCAAAAATAATTGGAGGACCATTTCAAAAATTTAAATCCCAAAACACTTGGTCAGATCAAAACATTAAACCCTACTGATTATCTGAGGATTTCTTTTCTTTGTATTATCTTTTCTTATTTCCTTTTTTTCTTCTGAAGAGCAGTTGGATAAATTGAGATATAGCAGCTAACGCGAGTATAAATCTCTGTCAAGTCAAAACTAAAAAATTGCATAGGATCATGTATTTATAAACATTATTTCTTCAGTTTATTATATTATTGTAGAATTGGTTTATTTCAAACCATACAGAAATTATTTCCATTCTTTTGACCAATGATGCCATTTTAATACACCAAAAAATGGTATGTTTATAAATATTGTAGGAAAACTTAAAATTTTTTTGAATTATATATTTTATGTATAACAAATCTCGGACTATTCTTATAGACATTTATGCATAAACTCATTTATAAAAAATATAACTAATCAGACGTGTTTAAATATGAAATTTTTCTTAATTATTTTTTTGTCACTTACAATTTTTATTATAAAATCTGATATTTCTATAAACCATCTGATTATTTAAACTATTATGCAAAATACTTAATACATTTTTTAAAAAAACTGAATAATGACTTATTCTGAAGACCTTGGGAATTATCAGTTTTAATAATTTCATTAAAAACAGTGCAATTTCTCAAGTGTTGTGTAGTTTAAGGAAATTCATCACATTAGTGGTTCTGTAGATGTCTGTATGATACTCAATCTCTTGTTAAGTAGATGTGGGGGGTTAGAGTGGAACATTTTTAAAACAGTTCAGAATCAGTATAAAAATCAATTACTTTAAAAAAATGTTTGTTTTTCAAAATTATGAGGATTAATGTTAAAAGACAGTTACTACTTTAGCATTAACTGTTGAGAAATAACTGTTGTTATAAGCAATAAATGTTGTGAATTTGTTCACAAACACTAAGGTGTATAAGAAGCTATCTAAGATCAACAATTAAACAAGGTCTTATAGAATTTATTCTATTTTTTGAGGACAAATAAGATGTAATGCATTATTACAAATGTTGCATCCTTGTGATTAAAATGTACAGTTTTCTTTTACTTGCCAACAGCTATTCTAAAATACTTTGCTACCTATTAATTTAATACTATTATTTTTATTTATTTATTTTTTTTTGTAAACAAATTTAGAATATAAGTATGTTTCGGATTATAGTGCAAATACTATACCTTTAAAACTGTAAAAAATACTTTGCTATTGTAAAAACTTTTATATATATACGTATATATGTATAATATCATTAAAATTCACTTCTAAAGACCTATTTTATAAAAGTACGGCTCCACGAGTCATGAATTACAAATTTTTGACGGAACTTCCCTTCACTGCCTTCTAGTAGCATTTGAGGTATAATTAAATCAACTGCTACAGAAATATGCTATTTCAAATCATTCAAATTGTGAAATATTTTCTGACAAGCATTTATTATAATAAAGCTCCAAGTAAACAGTCCAGTGTTATTTCCAGAAATATAGAATACCTGGTGGTGGGGCTTTCATTTCACATGCAGCATCCAGTAAAAATTTCATTTAAAACCTGAATAACATGTGTGGGGAAGCATTGTTTTAATAAAAGATGAAATTAGAAAGAATATTTTGGACAGTTAGTTCTCCAAGACGAAAAATATTGGTGCAAATATGTCTTGGTGTCATTGTCAATTCTGTTAAAAAAAACCTAGAGAGATACCAGATTTAATTTTTGTATATCTTTAGTTACTAGTTCACTTTTAGTGTTTCTTTGTATTTTTCATAAATTTATATGGTTTTCATCCCTTCAAATACGACGAATATGCCTATTAACTTTTCCACAAGTGTGGTAGGTAGATTCATTTCTATACAATAGAAATGAACCTATTCTGCAGGGTAATTTAAGTAATCTTTAATGTGGTTTATCTTTTCTTCAACAAATTTAGTTTTTAAGTAGTAATACTATCAACAAGGTGGATGTACAATCTTAATAGAATTTTCTTTAGCATTTCCTGTTTAAGTTTTAAAATTGAATAACTAATATTATGCTTAACTCCTTCAATATACCTGTAAATGTGGATACCTTAGCCCTGACATCTTGTGTATATATATACAAATTTTATATCATATACATTTTTATTACATGTGTATATTTCTATACAACAAAACAAATTACAAATCACCATAACATTCTACACAACAAATAACTTGGTTATTTATTCTTTGAATACAATCATTATATAAAGATTTAAAAAAATAATTTTTAACTTAAAAATTAAAATAAATTTTAATATAAAAAATTATATGAAATAATTTAATTGTAGGTAAAAGTAAATAAAAAAATCATTCAATTAATGCCCTTGTAATTGAAAATTGAAGCATTAAGTTAACATTTATTCATATAAATGTTGTCTTCTTCATTGCTATTTTAAAAATAGTTAACATAAAATGTTTATATATATATATATATATAAACATGTATAATATAATATATAAATTATATATATAATAAGATAAAATTAAATATATATATATATATATTTAAACAGTAACATTGAATATTTTTTCTTTTTAATAATAATATGAAATTAGTGGGTTTTTGACTTTTTCAGAAGATTTTTTTTTTAAACATACTCTTAAATAAAAGATGAAATTAATTTTATAAACACTGTTTTTCAATTTTAAAATCCCCAGGAACTTTGTTTTTACTTCAAGCAAAAGAAAAATTAAAAAGAAATTTTTTATTTTTTTTTTCAAAAACGATGAATAGCCTTTTTAAATAATTACAATGATCAAAATATAATTTAATAATTAGGAAGTGCTTCCCTACTCTTTCTAAAAGTAAAATTCTGTTTTTCTATTTAAAAAATTATTTAAATTGTTATGAAATTACAATAAGTTTCAAATTATAAAATGTTTTTTTTATGTACATTTTTATTTTCTTTCTATACATTTTTTTTTTCTTTGCAGTCGGTCACTCTTCATACTGATGTTGGTGATATGAAAATCGAACTGTTTTGTGAATTATGTCCAAAAGCATGTGAAGTAAGAAATTTATTTGGAAAAATTAGAAATATAGTTTATATGCACAATGATTTAATTAAATTTTGGTGAAAATTATATAGATTGTTGTGATATTTTTTAGAACTTTTTAGCACTGTGTGCTAGTGGCTATTATGATGGATGCTTATTTCATAGAAATATTAAAGGTTTCATTGTTCAGACTGGTGATCCAACAGGTACATTTTTATGTTTTCTTTATTAATATAAATACTTATTACAAGCTGTTATTATATTTTGGCAGTTGATGGCAGACATTTTTGAAATGATTTTGACTTTCTCAATGAATTCAATTTAAATGAGTAAAAAAAAAAAAAAAAAACTTGAATAGCATCATTGGAATAGGGTTTAATTATTGTCTGCATCATTAAAATTGTTCTGTTACTGAAAAATAAACTATATATTGAAGGCTATATTTTTACTCTTTATGAAGAGAAATGCTTTTTTATGATTGCTAAGAAAAGATGTGAAAAGCATGATTTTAATATTTCTACATATAAAATAAGTGGCATAATTAATAAAAAAGTAAAGAAATGTCAATGTTTATATTTGACTAGAAAAAAATGGGGAAAATAAATATTTAGCTAACAAAGGTAAGCACACTCTTATGTCTAAAGTTGCATCTCATGTTTTAAAAAATACAATCTGACTCCCCAAATAACTACTGCAAAATCTTATTAACACATTTCTATAAAAAAAAATGCAAGCAAAATTATAAAATCTGATTTCAACCTAAATATATATATATATAAAAAAAATGTATACAAATTATCTGGTTGGTGGAAAATGTAAATATGGATGTACAATTGCTGAGGCTTGGATTTATTTATCTGATTGCAATAGAAAAAGGTCGATTAACTACTGAAAAAGGGGACAAAAAGACCTAAAATGTTGGTGCAGAGAAAACAAGGCAAGTTTTACTAAAAGTTTTATGATTATTACTGGACTGTTATATTATCTTATATTGTTACATTATTAACTTTTAGCCTCTAATATTCTCCTGAAGTTAATTTAAAATATATTTGAAAATATTATGTGTTGCAATGCAATTTATTATATTTAATATTATAGGAAATATGTAAAATTATTAATTTGAAAGCCTTTACTCAGCAAAGTAGATATCGTAGCTTTTTTAAAATTTAAAATTTCTGTATTCTTTCTTTTAATTGCTGTACTTTAAGTAGGAAATATAAATTAGCTACTGTAATTAGGGATGAAATTTTAATTTAACTTTCATGTGAAATAATATTACTAAAATTATATCCAGATTTACCATAATAATTAACAATAATTAATTCCAATATACTTTTAATTTAAATGTTTGTTTTAGGAACTGGCAAAGGTGGCAGCAGTATTTGGGGAAAGAAGTTTGAAGATGAATTAAAAGATGAGCTTAAAGTAAATTTTATTTGGACTTCTTATTTTATATTTAATTTTTAAGAAAAAAAGATTTGCTTGAGAATTAAAAAAAAAAAAAAAAAGATAAAATTATTTTTAAATATTAGTATTTTAAGTGTTTTTAATTAATTAATCATATAAATAACTGTAAAATCTCAGAATTATAACTCTTAAAAAAAAAAAGTCCTTAGAATTTTCTCTTCACTATAAACAACAAATTTTTAGATTTTATTTACAAATTAATAATTAATTGTATGTACTATGAATATATATTTTATTAGTTTTGAATCTGAATTATTTTTATATTATTTATCATTTACAAATAAAGTAAAAAAAAAAAAAAAAAAAAAAACATTTTAACCATGTACATTAATTACTGATTATTAAAATAAATGATGTTCCATTTCAATTTGTGTGTGTGTGTTTGGGTATCTATAAAATTTCCAAATATAGCTACATAGCATGCTGCTATCTTTTATTAAATTCATATATTGGAATAAATTGAAACTGCATAATGTGAAGTATTCAGTAATTTATTATCTATTTAAATTATATTTAATTAAAATGTAGAATATGTGTAACACAGAAGATTAAAATAGGAAGAAAAAAAAAAAATTAAGTAGTGTAGATTGTTCATTTAAGCAAAAACATTTCAATTTTATTTAGGTAACTAATTTTCAATTACAGTTTATATGAAATGTTGCGTTACATATTAGGTTCTTAATTACTAATTCAGTATATTTACAAATATTACTGCTTTTTTAAATTGTTAGGCCATAAATATTTATCTATTTTTTATTTCCCAAAATTATGCATTAATTTATGTGTAACAAAGTAGTACTTGGATTCTGTGCTAATATAGTTAATGTCAAAAGATACATGAATTTTCATAGCAAAAATATAATAATCATTTTTTCCTGTAAGTATGTGCTCATTTACTATCTTTGATTCCAATTAATAGATCATTTCTGGAATGCATTTTGGAATTAATAGGATTGTAATTTAGTTTGTCATAAATATTTTTAGGATTCATATATTATGAATATGTTCTAGCATTATGAAATGTTCAGGATTTTATTATTTGAAAATGTACTGAAGAGTTTGCTAAGATTCAAAATTATTCTGATTTTAATATACCTCTGATATACTCTTTGTAAATTGTCATTATTTTTTATTTTGTTATGGTAATATATATATATATATACATATATATATATATAAATAATGTAAATGCTTTCTTTCAGCATAACACCAGAGGCACAATATCTATGGCCAGTAATGGTGCAAATACTAATGGATCACAGTTTTTTCTAACTTATGCTAAGCAGCCCCATTTGGATATGAAATATACTATTTTTGGAAAGTAAGTTTCTTTAAAAATCATTTAGTGATAGTAAGATCCATATTTACTATAATTATTCAATTATTCGGTATAGTGCATTTTTAAAATTTAATATATTCAAAGTTTAGAAAAAGGAAATAGGAAACTATTAAATTTTGTTCACTTGTATAATTTCTAATGTGCGTCAAAATTAAAAGAAAAGAGTATTTAAATTAAAAATATTTTAGAGATTGCATTTTTATTGCATGCTAAAAAAATGTATTGTATTTTAAAATAATGAATCAAACAAAAAACAATTTTCTTTTCAGAATTATTGATGGTTTGGAAACTTTGGATGAATTAGAAAAGTTACCTGTGAACTCGAAGACCTGTCGGCCATTAACAGATACACGACTCAATTCTGTCACAATTCATGCAAATCCTTTTGCAAAATAAATCTTTTTAGAGATATCTATTGCTTTTGCTTTTTATTTTTACATATGCATCTTGCATACATTTAATAAAAAATGTTTATGTGGTAAATAAATTTTTAAGATCTGTAGGTGGTATATTATACCTATTAAGTGTTTTATTTAACATTAATATTTTTAAAGTTTCAGTTAAAAAAAATCAATTGAAAACAATAAATGGTGCAATTATTAATCTATAATTAATTATTTTTCTTTGTTGAACATTTTTAACTTATTTATCACTTTATATCTCATGAGGGGGTGCAGAAGATCTACCTCCCCGTGGTGCACCTGGTAACACTTTTTAGTGGCTAAAAGATCTGCAACCGGCATTATTGTTAGATTAATGAACTCTGTTTCAGCATGTTTTTTTTTTCTTTTCTCATTGTTCTTTTTTGCTGTAACTGTTCATAATCTGCCATTGGAAATAAAAAAAAAAAAAAAAGGGGAGGGGGCGTTTAGGGGTAATTGCTATGCATTTGTGTGTTGTTAGGCAGTTTGTCCCATGCAATGATATTATGAAATACCAACCGGTGGGAGTTTCATGGTTGGTATCCAACCATAAAACTCCACCTATTAAACTTTTTAAATTGTCCCAATAAAAAAGAATGATCAGAACCAAGTTTAATAATACAGTTTAACCTATAAACTTTCTATCTCAGATCGCCATATTTAAATATCTCACACTATATTTCTTTCTTCTTCATTAAATCAAATTAAATGATTTTTTAACTATTTCTAAAGAAACATGTACATGTCTTGTTAGTTAAATATTGTAAATGAAATGATGTTCAAAATTTCTTTTTTTTTGGCATACCGAATTCCATGAAAGAACAGAAGAAATTTTTGTTGAAACATATCTGAATATTTTTTTCATATGTGATGCAAATGTGGATCAATTACTCTCAAGATGCCATTTATTCCTTTGAATGCAATGCTGACTGTGGCTTTATTTTGTTTTTATTTATTTATATTTTGTTTGATACTGGATGGGCTTTTAACAACCTTGATTGAAAACAAATTCTGTTATGCCTGAAACTAAATTTAGACTTTAGTCCTTTTGTTAAAAAATCTGGATTGCAATAAGTGAAGGAATATACAGAGTGCCACATAATTATTTAGGCAAATATTTAAGTCAAGTAGCTAACATCAAAAGGAGTGTCATCTGAAGTTGTAGAACAGACACAAGAAACCAAAACGATAATTTGTGATGTTTCATTAATGGGTTTTTTACCCGATTATGAACATTTCTGATGTGATCTTTTTATTTTTTTTTTTTATTTCCAATGGCAGTTATGAACAGTTACAGCAAAAAAAAAAAAGAACAGATAATACAACAAAACATGCTGAAACAGAGTTCATTAATCAAACAAAAATGCCAAGTTGTAGATCTTTTAGCCACTAAAAATGTTACCAGGTGCACCACGGGAGGTGATGTAATCTATCTCCCTAAATATTTTGCAATAATAATTTTGAAATATTTTGTTTATATGTACCCACATAGAGTGATTCGTTACCGCGAATTTCCGAGGGGCCTGAATGGCCGAGTGGCTGGCGCTCGGTGTCACAGGGTTTCGGATTCGAGTCAGGGCAGTGCCATGGATGTTTGTAGTGGTTCGGAATCCACTTGTAGGTCTCGATCTGTAGATCTCCCACTGTAGATCGTCACGGAGCTAAGTCAGACTTCTACCAATGGGATTTCCATCGCAACAGAAACTGCTACCGTTCTGCCCCAACAGAAGCTGCTCCTCCATCCATGAGTAGATTACTTATGGGATGTCTGTCCAGCACAGCAGGACACTGAGGATTAGTCACAACATACAACAACAAATTTCTGAGAGGGTTGATTCAGGATCAAATAGCAATGTTTTAAATCAGGATCAAATAGGCATGCAAGGTCGGAAATGTAATCGTAATGTGATAGAATTGGTAGGAAACCGATAAAACGTCAGTGCAAGAAAATCGTCGTTTGACAACTACTCGCAGTGGAAGTAGGAAGTACTATAAGGTTTTTATAAATGTAAAATCAGTAGATATACGTATGGAGCCACGAATTGTATTAGTCAACAATGTGTGTAGCTCGAACATTATTCAGTGGGGTACATTCCGAACCAATGGGCCTGAATGACCGAGTGGCTAGCGCTCGGTACCACAGGTTTCGAGTTCGAGTCCGCCCATCCCGGCGGTGCCATGGATGTTTGTAGTGGTTCGGAATCCACTTTAAACCGTAGGTCCCGGTCCTAATAGGATCGTAGAGCGTTGCTGGGGCATTGTGGCTTATCTTCAAGTGACACGCGCCCCCTGGGTAATGCAAAGTGAGTAACGTCTGTGCAGCGCTTGCCTTAAGGCATCCAAGACCAAGCTATCTAAGTGTTTGCCAGCTGCATTAGAAAAAAAAAAAACATTCCGAACCAGCAGATGTTTGTATGGCCGCTGGTTCGAAAAGTTAGTAGATCAAAGATTATGTGAAATGAATGAAATCAGGAACGAGTGATACAGATCCCTGAAATTAAAGGAATGGTGCAGACGAAACTCGCATACCACTACACGAGAATCACTACTCGCTTCGGTCTTCCCGAAACCATCGTCTGGAGAATCAAGAACTTAAACCAATTGAATCCATGTTTAAAGATGCCTGTTGGTTACCCACAGAAGATTATTTTTGGTTAATGATATCTGCAGGAAAGTGTGGCGATTACTTGTCTTCTGGCTTATGTCTTATTCACAGACGAGGTATACTTCATCAGGGAATGCTGCTATAATGCACATATGTATAGTGGATGAGAATTCCTATGCTTCACGAACATGTGAAGCACATGTCAAAAGTTTAATCCGGCATTGTGGGATGCTACTTAGTAGATTCATATTTATTGTCTATTCTTGGACAGATGGTACTACGATTTTTTTATAGAGGAAGTCTTGTTCAAACAGTTAAATGATCAACAGACCCAGCAATCGCTGCACCATGATTATCTGGTTCCAGCAAATAGTGCAGTAACCTATTTCAGCTGTGATATTCGGGAGCATGTAAATGTGACATCTGTGTATTAGTGGATCAAATGTTGGTTTTATTTAGTGGTCTGCACCATCACCTGACTTTTCTTTCCTAGATTTCGTTTCTGATGTAATATCAAATATCTGGTGTACTATACACCCGTAGACAGTGAAAAATCTTGTTCCACTCATCTCCGTAGCTGCTTCTGCTATTCGTGAGAGGCCCAGAATTTTTCAAATCGTTTGTGATTCCATGCTGAAATTTATGTCAGGTTTATGTTACAATTGGTGGCAGAATTAAATGAGTAAATAAATACAGCATTTCCTTCGCTTAATAGCATGCTATAAATTACTGAAGTACTAATTTTATTTGTAATTATTCATAAAAATAACAGATAGTTCATATCATTAAACTCTTATAATTGTTATCCAGAAATCAGTCAATTACTTGTTTTCCGGTGGTTGTAATGCTAGCAAGTGTTTCCTATACAGTGAACATACACTCAAGAGCCAAAACATTATGACCACCTGTCAATAACGAGGTTGGTTCACCTTTGGTGCGCAACACAGCTTCATGGACTTGAGGCACCTTGCCATGGATGCCTCAAGTCCTTGGTAGATGACCGGAGACAGATTGTATCAGATGTTTAAGCAACGGTCACGCAAATCCGAGATATTGCGAATTGGAGGTCTTTGAACTCTGAGTTGCCGTCCCAGGACATCCCAAATGTGTTCTATCGGATTAAGATCCGGTGAGTTAGGCATCCAGGACATTAACTGGAATTCAGCATCATGTTCCTGGAACCACTCCAACACAATTTTAGCCTTGTGACAAGGGGCGTTGTCCTGTTGGAACATTCCATTTCCAGCTGGAAAAACATCCATGTAAAGGTGCAACTGGTCCGCAATGATGTTCAGATACCCTGTAGCATTCATGGTCTGCTCTACCACAACCACGGGTCCCAGACATGATCAAGAGAACGTCCCCCCAAAGCATAATACCGCCACCACCGGCCTGTGTATGATCTACTGTACATTGAGGGAGCAACTGTTCGCCTGGAAGACGGCGTATCCTGACACGGCCATCGGCGTGATGAATGACAAACCGTGATTCATCTGACCTGGCAACTCTCTCCCACTGATCCATGGACCAGTCACGATGTTCCCGGGCGCAGTTGGCGATAGCGCTTGGTCTGCAAAGGCACACGAGTGGGACGTTTGCTGCGTAGCCCCATATCCAACAGTGTCCGCTGAACAGTGTGCTCCGATACTATTCTACTTGGCCCTGCATTGTATTGGGCTGTCAGCTGATCCACTGTCTGGCTCCGGTTTTGCTTCACCACGCGAGACAGTCTCCGACGACCTTTTCTTTGATAGCGTGTGGACGTCAACATCATGTCGTCTACTGCTGGTTTCACCGTTATTCATCCACTTTGCCGTTATTCATCCACTTTGCACCGTTATTCATCCACTTTGCTGTAGATCGCGAACAACCCACGAGTCGTGCAGTTTCAGAAATACTTGTTCCGAGTCTTCGAGCCATTACAATCTGCACTCTATCAGATCCGCAGCCTTTCCCATCATACACAGAAGTAAGTGAAAGAATGGTTCTTCACGACGATGACGATTTGCCATATTAATGGAGAACCTTGGTTGCTTAGCAACCTCTATCTCCTGCTTTGTGAGTGACATTGATTAGATAGTAAAAAGCAATATGGTATATTATTAATTTATTTAAAAATTAATTATTCGAAATTTTTATTAATTAATAAAAAAAAAAAAAAATAATAATAATAAATAAATAATAATAATAATAAAATTCTGCATATATAAATTTTTTTCTTCCATTTTTTTTATATTATTATTATAATTTCAAGTAGGTAATAAAAAGAGATAAACAATTAACGATTGAAGGGGAAATTGTGACTCAGTGGAGAAACTGCATGGTAATTCGGAAAGGAGGATATCGGAATGTTAATGAATAATATTCATAACAGCGCGAGGTCTTTTGCGATTTTAAAATCAGAAATGTCGTAAACATAGTTGCTTAGATCATTCAAAACGGAATTATTAATATTTGGAATGGAATTATAAAATTTTTTTTTGCAGTTTTTATACACAAATTGTTTAAAACTTGGGAGGGAAAGAGCATGTCTGATATCATCATTTCGGAAAAACCAAGGCGAATTTGTAATCATACGTAGGATTTTATTTTCAAGTCTTTTGTATGATCGCGAAATTCGACGGAGCAGTAGATCCCCAAATAGGACTCGCATATGTATTGGACGCAAGTAAGCAAGATAAATGAGTTTTTTTATTTTCAAGGACATAGTAGAGTTCCTACAAATGAGTGGATACAGTACACGAATGCATCTATTAAATTTATCCCTAAGATAGTTAATGTGAGGAGCATAATTTAATTTGCGATCTAAGATTACACCCAAATATTTAGTTTGCCCAACCCATGGGTTATTATAAATTTTGATAGAAGGAGTATTAAGAACCCTTTTACGCGTGAATAGTACTGCTTCGGTTTTCTCAACGTTTAATTGAATTTTCCATTTTATAAGCCATTGTTCAAGATGATTAATATAATTCTGAAGGTTTTTACTAATGATAAAATGTTTTCGACCTTGAGTGAGGAGTGCTGCATGGTTCTTCAGACTCTTCAGCAGCAGTTAAATACCATTTCCACTGATCACGTGCCTTCCACGTCATTCAGGCGAGTTCATTGCAAAATGTAGGGGTGGTCATAATGTTTTGGCTCTTGAGTGTATATTACTGTATCATGTTTTTCTATTTCGGAAATGTATAGTATAATTGGTATACTTTTTAATTCATTGCATTAAAGAATAGGATAATGATGCTTTTTTTTTATTACGGCGCATTCTTATTTTTCCTGTTATTTAAACTGCACTAAGTGACGCAAGCTGTCTATTTGTGTGTGTCGTAATAATAAAAAGTATAACCTTTCCTCCTCCTTCGAAAAGTAATTTGGCCTGAAGGCATAAAATAATTGCCAGAAATCAAAATGGATATTTAATATTATAAAAAATATGTCTGTCCATTATTATTATTAAATAAAACAATAATTTTCATTTGTGTAATTAGTATTTATCTTTCTTCTTATCGCATTTTGTAGACAGCAATATTTAGACCAAGTCCATGAACCCTGTAGTCTTACGGAAAAAGGGAAAGGGGAGGGGGCTGTTTCTGTTGTGATGGAGCATCTTCAGGTCGAAGTCCGACTTGGTTCTGTGACGCTGAAGAAGGAGGGCAGAGCCGTCCTGGAGGACTTTTATGGGGGACTATTCCACATTTGCGTATCATAGGGGAGAACACCTAGAAAACTCCCACCAGATAGTCTGACTAGCTAGGCAAGATGCTGAACATCACAAACGCATCGAGTTTCATCGTTTGAAACAGTGTCTGCCACAATGCCGCCAGTGAATTGAACCTCAGCCCTAATGCTCAGCATCGGTGCACGTTACCACTGACCCACAAGTCGGACAGGTCGTAGTAATAACGTCAGTGGTAACTTCCCCTTCCCTGAAAAGTTGTATGACCTGAATGCTTAAAAATAATTGCTGGAAGTCAAAATGAATATCTATTGTGAATATCTATAAAAAATGAAAATCTATAAATGTAATAAAAAATTCTATAAAATCTATAAGAAATGAAAATCTATGTCAAAATGAATATCTATAAAAAATGTTATAAAAAATGTCTGTCTATTATTATTATATAAAACGTTAGTTTTCGTTTGTGTAATTAGTAGTTATCTAAATAATTTATGTAGAATACATATTTGTCTATATGTTTACATAGAAGACATAAACCTACATTTGTTTTTATAGTCATACAACTGGGAATAAAAACGCGGTATTTAACGAATAACGGTTTAGAGGGGAGGGGGTACCCCTATTTCAAAATAAAAATTTTTTTCAATCTATTTCATTAAAGAAATTTTGCATGGGCACTATATTTCTTTTTCGTTATTTAAAAAAATATATACAGTCATGTAACAGCAAACAAACACATTATATACTATTATTACACTATGTTTGCTTTTTGCTGTTAGACTTCATATTTTATATTTTGTTTGAAATTTTATTTAAAAGCACTTGAATTTAACAATGTAAAGTGGCATCATTTTTCTGTTTAATCAAAACAAGATCAGTTTAAAAGATTTCTTTTAGGCATGCAATAGTTATTAAATTAAAACATATTTAAAATTAAATGAATTTCTATACTGATTAAAAAATTCTACTACAAATTCAAAAATGGCAGATACACCAATAGAACCTGAAACAGAGCCTCAGCAGAAGAAAAAAGAAGAACAAGTTGTAGACAAGTATCCTCTGGTTAGTCATTGTTAATAATGGCGTATAAGACTTAACAAGTTAAAGCTTAATATTTCTTCAAATTCATTAAAATTTGCTTATAAGAGATGTACATACAATTTTTTTTTTTATCAAGGAATAATTTTTTTTAATAATTTTGAAACAAGTAATACCAGGATAGGGGGAAAAAAGACAATTTAAGAGAAGAAAACATAACTTTTTCTCTTTTATATTAATACTTAAAATAAGCTCTGTGTCAATGCTTCAAGGAGAAATATATTTATTATTGGGAAAAATCGCAAAATAGAGGCCGTTGGGATTTAGCGACTTTTTGTGGCGCCAGCCGAGTAATAAGTCTCCAAATGTGGTAACCCAGATTGCACTGTTGGCGATTCACTTCACTTACAATCGCAACTTTTTTTCTTAGAATGGCGAAACAATTTTTGACGCCAAATCCTAGCGGCCCCTATTCTGCGATTTTGCCTATTATTGAATAAATTCGAAATTAATAAATCACGGATGAATTAAAATGTACGTAATAACGCAAATCTCTTATTTTTTATGTGAGAAAAGATCGAAGAAGTAGAATAGAATATTATTCCTTTTTCTAAAGTTAAAATATTAAAAATTGTAATATAATTTACTTCTGTTACATACGCCTTCTACTTCACTTCATTTTACGCTTGTTAAAATGATATATAAGGTGTCCGAAGTAAGTTTGGTAGATAATTTTATCTGAGAATTATTGGATATATTACAAAATTATATATATATATAAACTAGAAAATGTAGAAGTCCGATCATTTAGATATTTCTATTTAATTTTTATATCAAAAAACACCCCCCTCCCAAAAAAAAAAAACATTTAAAAAAATGATATTTTTATTAACTTACAATATAACTACAAAAGTTTGAGAGCCGAAAAGGGGCCGTTGGGATTTGGCATCAAAAACACTTTTCGCCGAAGTGCGCTAAGTAACGGATAACGATTGTAAGTGTAGTAAGAATTGCAAACAGTACAAGGAACCGGGGTTACCATGTTTGCGACCTATCGCCCAGTTGACGCCACATAAAAGTCGTCAAATACCAACTCCCTATTTTGCAGTTTGACCAAGTTTGTAAGACTTAGATAATAAGACTTAATTCTTTTATTACTTGTAGTACACTCTACGCTATTACGTGTCATGTATTGGCCAACATTTGGAAGTAAAAGGCCAAAGTGATCCCGTTGTAGATAGCCTATACATTTAACTTCCTTTGATTTTTAATCCGACTTCATTTAATTATATGTATTTAATTTTACTCCAAAAGAAAACTGGAAAATATAGAAATACATCTTTAATAACTTATAATGTAATCACAAAAAGTTTATGAACTTTGAGCTCGTAATATGTTCCAATAATACTCGATTATATCCCATGCAATGACAACATCTGAGGAATTATGGAATTCTAAGTCGATACTTTGAAAGTTTAATTCCATTGAATTTTTCATGTGAGATTATGAAAAAAAAAAAAATGCTTATTTTATCTTGCATTAATTTTTAGGAACTGAAGCAATGTATCATATCAATTATCAATCCATAGCTATCAATTGTGATTACTGAGAATATAACTTCCAATTAGATATGAAATCGCATCGTAGTTTATAAAATTTTGTTGTTATAATTTAGATAGTATGACCATTTTATTTTCCTTAGTGATCAACTCCATGGTGGGCCAAGGCTGTCCCTCTACTGGGAGATGTTTTCTTTTTATGGCATACGATTGACAGCTCTAAGCCCAATAGTCATATTAGAGAGGAACCTACGGTTTAAAGTGGATTCCGAACCACTACAATAATCCATGGCACTGAGCTCCAGAATTCTAATCACTCGGCCACCAGACCCCTTTGTATATTAGTATCTGTATAATGCAGTCAAATTTTACTTCCAATTATTTGATATGTTGTGTCTATTTGTATTTATTTCGTATATGTATTATTTGGTTGCAATAATATACATAAGTAGCACAATTGAATAATTATTCAAAATTTTTAAGTATGCAAAGAGCTATTTCGCAATCATCTCCAGGATTTCAGAGCATTGTTAAGCTGGCAGTTTTACCAATATGTTTAGTCGGATATCAATAATCCCAAACATGCCTTGAAAGGGACCAAAATATTTTATATACGAAATGTTATGTAGATTGGAAATTGTTTTGCAATACAACGAAAGAGATTATAAGAAAATAAATACAAATTTCGATTGAAATTATCCTCTCAAAGGAAATTTGATTTTTGCGAAGCATTTTTAGAGAATTTGATGAAGTACATTTTTTTAAGGAAGTATTTTCAAGTTTAGTAATAATTTAATTAGATTGTTTTTTACGCCGACATTGCATTATTGCTTATTAATTCTGCCACTAAAATATTTGAAGGAGCTAGTTTGGTTACTTTTGAAAATTCGGAAAATTTGAACAATGTTGAACACTTACTATCAAAATGAGTTTTAATTGCATTTCACTTTTCACGAAATAGTAGAAGTTCCCCATTATAAAATCTATCAAGAATGACAATTGTTATGCGTTATATTTTACTGCCATGTTTTATTTTTTACAAATTATTTAGATAAATATAGTAAAAACTTATTTTAACCGGCAATTTAAATGACCATAACTAACCAGATGAAGCATATTGGAAAAGAATCGCAAATCAGTACATTATATATGACGATAAAGAACTTATGTGTAGACATTTTAAAGATTTCGTTCAGGCTTGTTTCTACAAAAGATTATCGATGAATAATTTTTCGAATTGTTTTACAATCATAACAGAAAGGAGTAAACTTATTTTATTTTTCTATACTTCTGTGGAATGTTGGTAAATTATTTTTCCTCTTCTTTCTAAACCACCTATTGTTTATTTTGCTGTAGCCCGCCAATCAAGATTATCTCAGCCACTACGTATATCAAGGAGAATGGAGGCCAACTCGTCCTATTGGCCTTATTGGCGCAATGACCAGCAGTCCAGGGCCTGCAATCGTCAATTTACCATCTACCATAGGTAAGAAACAAGTATTTCTTCCGTTAATTTATATTGTTAAAGCTTGACTTTTACAACGTTGGCAGAAGTTGAATCATGTTTGCTCAGAGGAAGTGCTTAGATTCAGTCTCTGCCCCCTATTAACTATGGTCTTTTAAAAATTGCAGCGAAAGCAATGGTCTGAAGTAGACAGATGGTCAGAACTTTGGGTTTCTGAATTCATCAACTGGAGGAGTTCAGTTTAAAATCGAGCATGTAAAAGATTTGAATGTTTTCGTGTCTACTGAAAGTATATCTATTCTTTAAAATATCTCTATTGCAGGGGTTTTAATATTTTTGTTCCACTGATATCTTTTTTTCAGTAAGATGAAAACCACGAGGATATACTCAGAATGCTTTTTAAATGTGTAAAATAGAACCGATAGTTAAATAGAATATAATTATCTGTCTTTAAATGTGTTAAATATTGTATGTCTCTAACTGTATGTGTGTGGTGTTTGTGTGTGTGTGTGTGTGTGTGTGTGTGTGTATGTAAATAAAACTGTGAGTTCTCAAACCTATGCCTCAACTATCTCAACCTAACCCCACGAAGTTGCAATCTAGTTGCTCAACCTGCATACTATAATATTTAATTATTCGGAAATTGGATTGGCAGTAAAAATTGTGATGAATAATCTTGATTATATACTTAATTTGGGCTGCAAGAATTAAAAATGGGAAGTAAGAAAATTAAAGAATAATAATTGTAAACAACTCAATTGGCATAATCGACGGAACAAGTGATTCTTCATTTTCAATATCGGTGTTTTTTATTTACAAATCTTTTATTTAAGATTAATTAAGATGAAATTAAAAGTTAAGTGATTTTATTGCGCATCCTTGGTGTATTCAATGCAGTTTTCTATTTGGTGAGTACATAACATCCAAACATTAATTAAAATTCAAATCCAGGGCTGTTCAGCTTTATTATTTCGCAGACCAATTCGAAGAATTAAAAAAAAAAAAAAAAAAAGTAAATTTCGGTTTTATTTTAAGAAAAGCTTATTACATTATTTTATGCTTCATAATTTTTTTCAAAAATCAATAAAATATTTTTTTTTTTTATTGTTAGGTGAAGAAGGTCATGATCCTACAAAAACTAAAGCACCTGGATACAAGATTGGAATAAAGTATGTATAGGATAATTATAACATTCTTTTCATATAATCGGGATGTAAAAAGTTGTTTTAATGGAGAGTATTTTTAAAAATGGTATATTTATTGTGCTACTACAAAAAGAGTATGAACTAAGCCAATTGCGAAATGAGCTAGCGGTTTTTAGCGCGTTGATAGTTTAGGATTATTTTTTAATTACTAGTTTGTTTGCGCTTAGTAGTTAATTTGATAAAGCCTGATAAAGTATTAGTTCATTACAGGTTGGACTAGCTGGCAATTTTAGTGTAGAGTTTCAATGTTGTAACCTAATGTACAGATTTTAACATACTGTGATGGGTTGTGATTCTATTTTTCTCCTATTCTGATGTTCAATCATTAAGAATATATATAAATGCAGCTACAGAAAAGGCAAATACACAAGTCAGAATGGACGTTTTAGGAAAACACAACCAGTTTGTATAAAAAAGCCATAAAAGCATTCGCTGTATGTGATCCTAAATAAAAAAAAAAAGTGAACAAGGGACTTATTAAAGTTTAAAAAAAACTATAAAATTAAAATTTAAAAGGTACAAAAATTAGGAATATTGGAAAAAAAATGTACAGTATACCCAAAAAAGTTATCTGGTGGTACTTAATTTCGTTTTAAATGTTTTTCGATCCACCACAGAAATCATTTAATTTTTGTTAATATAAATTAATAACTGGAGCTCAGAAATCGCAACTGACAGTCTGGATAGTCAGTAAGAAAAAATCCATTTTAAGATAAAACTTCCATTTAAATTATCTCTACTCACTCATGACTGTGCCAAAATCAGTTATACGAATTCCGACCTAGTATGAGCACATGCAAATGGTTGAGAGAGAGAGCATGCTATCGGACTGAAGCAGGGGCAAAAGGACTGGTCGACATCTGAGTTGGAATGATGCTATCATTTGAAGTAGTTGGCAGGAATGGTTGAAACAAGACAGAGCACAGAGTAAAGAAATTAGAGGTTGACTTGAGTGTGATTGTCAATAATTTGATACACAGTATCTGATTCATCATTATCAACGATCAGATGTATAACAGGGACACCAGTGATCACAAGAACCACTGATACACGAGTCAGACAACGTATACACCAATTGCCTTTCATCTGTGCACACCTACAAGCACATTTGTTGTGGTGCAGAACCCGTTCAACCTGGAATTTCACGGACTAAGGCTGATCAATCAGGAATTACGTTCTGTGGGGCTATTTCTATTGATGTGTAGAAGGGGGGGGAAGGGTCTGATGAGCAGGCGCCTCCATTGCTCTTAGAATCGTGCCGATCTAACTCAAAAATTGGAAAGAGTTTGGCGGGAAATTTCACATCAGATAACTCGATGAATTAATTGCAGGCTGGGTAATATTTCTCGTCACATTTGGATAACACTTTCTTAATGCGTAATTTATATATGTGGGTTCCCTCTATTACCTTTTGCAATTTGGTCAGGTACTAACCAAGCACATGGTTGCATCTAAAAATATTTTAATTACAAACTAGGCTTCGTAGAGGAGAAAAAGGACTCGGACCAGGACCTGCAATGTATTACATCAAGACATAACAAATAAGGGAAGAGAGAACTCTAAAGCTCCCAAGATGGGAAAGGCTGCCAGGTTTTCTGACAAAGTAGGATCCGTATCCCCAGGTCCAGCGGCCTACAGTAGAGAAGAGGGCGACAAGAGCGTTTTCCCCTCTGCTCCATCCTACTCAGTGCCCCATGCACTGCGCAGTAAGATGAAAAGTCACATTTCACCATGTAAGGCTTTGATTCAATTCCTTCAATTAGCTCACACTCTCCCTATATATATATCTTGTTCAAATTTTCAATCGTTAATAAAATACTTTTTATTCATCCACTCAAGTTCAAATACATTTCGTTTTAACTTGTAGTGGATGACACTTGATGTTAATACAGTTTTTTCAAATGGTAATTCATTAATTAAATTTAATTAATTAATTAGAATTTTTTTTAGATTTAAGTTGCATATATCTACCAATAGAGGGCGCCAGATAAAAAAAAAAGGAATGAAAGTTATTTATAAAGGGACTTTTTGTAATATAGTGAAAAAAAAAGTAGGAATTGACTTTAAAAATTTTTTTTTATATTACTTGTTTAAAGTTCGTGATATATGCCGAAATTCAGATTTTTCAAATATGTTTTTTTTTGTTTGCAAAGTATCTGCATACATTGTGGATATGATAAAGCATAGTAAAAAAAATAAATAAAATAAAATAAAAGGATAAACCAACAGAACAAACATTCAATGAAAAATACATCAATAATTTTTAATTATAAAATTGTTCTAGATAGCACTTTCAACAAATTGTTGCTTTTCCTGTTTGTTGATTTATATTACATCTGCACATTAAAATATGAAATTCCAGTTTGATCTTCTTTGTATTGATAGTAATTGTCAAACTTTCTTAATCATAGCATATGGTGAACATATGACATGAATATGGTTATTTATGTGTACATATGATTCTGTTATACCTCTGACTCTGTCATATGTTCTTCAAAATATGCATTTTTGAGAACATTTAATAGAGTATATCATTGACTTAACATATAATTGGTCTAAGCTATTGAATATGACGTAATACCATGTCAAATAAACACTCTTTTCATAAATATTTCATCTCGTCGTCTTAAATTTTGATTATATTTTGCGTAAAAGTAACCTGCGGGAGTATTAAGAACTATGAAATATACGTATTCATTTTGAAAATACAACTATGAAATGTTCAACCGGCATAAATACCAGCATGTATGCAAATCATTATACAATCTTTATTAATTAAATAAAGGAAAATAAAAGCATAGTATTGCTTTTTTTTTTTTTGTATGCAACACAAATAAGTTTCTGTAAAAGAAAAATTTATTGAATTTTTTTTTAGTGGAAATCTAAATTTAAAAATTTTAATTAAGTACTTTAGAGATTAATTCACATTGAAGTTAGATCTTTCATAAAGAAGATCAGTGTAAGATAATAAGAATTAATAGATAAAAAAAAAAGAAATTGAAAAAATTTTTAAATTGTTTTTTTTTCAGATATCTTTTTTAAATTTTTAAAAAAATTACTTATTCAAAAAAATTTCTAAAAATTCTAGAAATTAGTTTTTACTGTTAAATGATTCACAAATTTTCATTGGGTTGGTTGGTAATAATAATAAAAAAATTTTGAAGCATTTAACTGTACTACTATATTAATATATCTTCAACAACTTCAAAATTATAAAAAAAATTTTTGTTGCAAAATTTCCTACACAACATGTCTAAATTTCAGAAACATCTATCAATTCTATTTGATTCAAATTAGAAGATAATTAAATTATATTTAAATGTAATTGAATTTATAGATTCTTTTAACAATATTTTTGTTTCGAAATCTGCCAGTAGGCAGATGGTCTTAGCCAATCGTGGACTGAAGTACCAAGGAGTTAGTTAGTTGGTTATTAACAATATTTAACATAAAATGTATATCTTGAACTGTATCATCACAGAAATTAGATTTTCTTATTCAGCATAATATAATTCATATAAATGACCTATATACACAGTCCAGTCACATTAATGTGACCACCTGTCAAAAGCCAGAATAACCACCTTTCGCTGAGCGGACCGATTGCAATTCGATCAAGGTAATTAACGATTGAAATGCTTTCCGATGCCCTAGGACATCCTTTATATACACTCCACTGAAATGTGCTGCCACCTGCCTTTTGTGATGGGTTATTTCACGTTGACGTCGAAAGTAGGTGGTGGTCACATTAATGTGACCGGACTGCGTATATGTTTATTGTATCCAAGATGACAAAAAAAGTTCATTAATTATAACATACAAATGAAAATAATCTAAGATTATTGTATTTATTTGTTTCTTTTTTCAGCTCAAATTCTTATTCTCTTCCTGTGGCTATTGGTGCTGGAAAGACTCCTCTTGTGACAGGTCCTTCTTATTCAATTGGCAAAGCAAAGGGGAATCATTCACTTCAAAGCACCAGGTATAATACATTTTATTTGTCCATATGCAAATCTTGAGTGAGTAAAGACTTTTAGTTTGTCCTAGCAAGGTTTTAAGAAACAGTCTCTTGTAACGTCTTGGCCTATACTAGACTTATATCGGCTTCAAGAAGAGGGCCGCTTTCATGTTCATGGGAACACTTTAAATTTTATTTACAAACATTATATATGTATATATATATAATATACATAATTCTATTTACAATAAATTAAAATTAAGAATATAAATTAGATATACAAGTGCGGTTCACTTCAAATTCGGAGATTTTCAGAGTTCTCGAGTCTACAACGAATCTAAACACTTGATCTGCGCCAGACCTTAACTATTACACGTCGTGATTCACGAAACCACAAGGGCTCACTTTGAAAATAGGCGAAAAACTCCGGCCTATTCAGTTACTTAGAGAAAAAAAAAAAACACTTCTGGTCGACTTGTCGTAGAACTCTCTCATCTTCACCAAAAAGTAAAGAAAAAAAAAAATTCCTTTTAAAACAATACGTCAAGAGGGGAGGGGGTCAGCTTCACTCACTTCTGATTAGAGTAGACATTCCTCAGCTCATGATCTGTCACCAATCACGAGGAACAACTTATAGGATATCATATTCTAACTTAGATGTAGTTGTTGAACTTCGACCTCTGAAGTTCACACAGACATTCGCTAATTTCATCATTATACATGATACCGAATATCTGCTATCAGATTTGAGAGACAGATTGTTCTCATTAGTGCAAAACACTAAATGCATGTAATATAGCTACCCACAATAAAGCTCGTCTGCTGTCAAATTTGAGTGATGGCTTTATTATATATTTTCAAATAGCACACATTCCTTTCTCCTTGGAATGAAATGCCCAAACTCTTTTTGTGAGAAAAAAAAAGCTACATTCTCTAATGAGGCATTTTTTCATATAATAATACGTTTCATATAAGCTCGCCGAACAGAAAATTAGTCCTCTAACGTTCGAGCACAGAAAAGTCGTCGTTAAGCATTTACAGATGGGGCAGTGATCGAGCCACATGCTCAACTTTCGGATGCACTGTTTCTACGTGATGATAAGACAAATGTTCAATGAAACATTCTTGTTGCAATCGTAAATTGAACGAAGTTGATAAATACAATGATGGGAATGGCAAAAGGGATCAATCGTGTTTGGCCATGAATAAGGCCCTACGGTGAGAGAAGTTGAAAGACCTCTATGATAAGGCAGTAACGTTCAATGAAAAAATCTTTTATTTCTATTGGAAATTGAGCGAGATGGGCAAATGCAACGATGTGACAGAATGGCAAAAGGGGCAATCGTGTTTGATCCCTATCTGGGTCATATGGTGAAGAAGTTGAAGGATTTATTGATGATAAGGTAGTAACGTTCAATGAAACTTTTTTGTTTCAATTGTAAATTGAGCGAAATGGATAAATGCAATGATGTGACAGAATGGCAAAAAGGGTCAATCGTGTTTGGCCATACTGTGAGAGAAGTTGGAGGATTTGTTGATGTTTTGGAGTGCACTATTCAGCGTGTCTACAAAAAGTGATGCAATACATGTGGTCATGAAACATGACGCTAGAACTGTGCTCTGTAAAAGACCAACCTAGAGGGACTGGAGACGAGTTTCATGACTTGTGAATCAAAGTAGTTCAAACTAGGCAGGGATTGCTGCAGTCAGTGAATAAAGTTCCATTACAACCTGTTAATAATAATAATATGAACAGCGTTACTGAATAAATTTTACCATCGCCAGACCTTACTCCGTTAAATTTTATACTATGAGATTACATTAAAAATCAAGAATATAGAAAGGCACCTATAAGTCTTTTTGAATTTATGTCCCCCTAATAATGTGACATCTTCAATGCTGATGTATATCCTCTTACAAGACATAGAGGTCTTTTGGTTTACATTACCAATAGTGTAATATCCTCAATGTTAATGTACGCGCTTTCAAATATAATTTCATGAATACTAATACCTATCATGGCCAATAGCTAACTTTTTGAACATATTTGGTATTCACTTATTATTGAGCTAGTTAAACTTTTATTTTAAATATGTTATCTAGCGTCATCCAAGAGTATTGATATATCTATGAATATATACAATAATAAACTTATGCATAATAAATTATATTCATTCGCCTATTTTCTTCAATTTGCACAAAACAGTGTACATTGGATATTTCAGGTAATGTGAACTATAATTTATCTCATCTTTATGATCAAAATGCTATTTCGTGTTAATTTATTGATACTATACAACATTGTAACTGGAAATGCTGCTCATCTTTTCGACTTTTAAATGCTATCTTCAAAATCATGTTACAGAAAATTAGGTGGCCCTGCTGTTGGCTAGATTAGATCTGGCGTTACACCCTTTATTGCAACTAGGGATTGCAATATCGGACCAAAAAGTTCAATACCGGTATTCGGTATTTTTAGATCTTAATACCGGGATACCAGTTTTAATACCGGTAGTAGAAATTTTTAGAAAAGAAAGAAAACACAGGTGTTTCTTTTGTTTTATTAGTCTGTTTTATTAGAGAATGTAAATATCACAAAAAATTTGTAACTTATAAATTTTAACAGTATATAAAGAATTACAAAAAGTAAAGGAACATCTTATTTATTTAAATCACAAAAAAAAGTGTAAATATCACTATTCAGTCTGTGGTACTATTACAAATTTTTGAAATGTGATCTTAAAAAACACAATGCATCAATTGTACTATCATTAAGCCTGGAACGTAATTTTGTGCAAAAATGACCAGCTGTCGACAGCATCTGCGCTAGTTGGAACTGTTAGCAATGCGCGATATACTTTTCCAAGTATTTACCTCTAAATCCTTCATCTTCAAATAAATCTATTTCTCGTCGGATTGTTTTGGATATAGCTGATTTCTGTATTGTATTTTGGTTTATTGAAATTTTTTTTAGTTATCGCTAATTCTAATTTTTTTGTTCAAGAGACAATTCCTTTCCACTATCGACATTAGTCATTATAATCTTCGATAACTGTACCGAATTCTTTTGAATATGGATAGGTTTTTGTCTATCAACTAAATTTTTAAGAATTCCCAGATAAGAATAAAAATTTCACAGATAAAATTCTAAATTTCTAGTAAATACCGAAAAAACGGTATTTAAACTTTGTGAATACTAGTATTACAAAATTGTACAAATGGCTCAAAATACCGGTATTCGGTATCGGTATACCGGTATTGCAATCCTTAATTGTAACCTAATCTCTTGCATTGCTATAACTATATGCTTTCAAAGTTATTTAAACAGATTTTATGCACTCTGTATATTTATACTTTTTTTTTTTTTTTTTTAGACTTTATTTAAATATCTTTATAAGACTAGTAAGCAGATTTGTTGATATC
The DNA here is from genome assembly GCA_021605095.1 of Caerostris extrusa. Classification (NCBI taxonomy): domain Eukaryota; kingdom Metazoa; phylum Arthropoda; class Arachnida; order Araneae; family Araneidae; genus Caerostris; species Caerostris extrusa. The sequence continues at coordinate 32,253 of BPLR01015762.1, read as the reverse complement.
TTAAATAATACAATAAATATCTTTCTCTAAGAAAGCATGAGATTTATCTTCTAAGGGTGTGGGTATTTTTAAAAACTATAAGACGTACAAATTAAATTTTTCTCCGAGTTAATTTTTTTATCTAGTATATTTGCCACGAATCACAAAAATTCTTTTTTTAATATTTTTTGATTAAATAGAAACCGTACTTTTTCATTGGTTAAATAATTTTTCTTAAAAAATATCGATTATGGTTTGCATTTATCGATATCTGTATGTACCAAAAAAAATAGTCTATGTGGTTAAGCAAGATATTTGTCTGTCAACTAAATTCTTCAACAGTCTTACTGAACTCGAAAATACTATAATCAAGAAAATTAGCTTTTATATTCCTCATTGTAATATGAAAAGGCATCATTTTTTTTATATTGATGAAGGTTTCTTATTTGTTATAAATTGCCTTTGACAAGTTTATAAAATGCGGACATTTGATTGTACTGTTAACTCTTTATCCCTACAAATACAAAGAAAATTAGCCTTTCCTGGATCTGGAAATTTATCTGTTTATAGACGCACGTGTATTTCCTAAAACATAACAAGTAATATAAAAAAATTTTTTAAGATAATTCCTACTTTTTCACTATATTGCAGAAAGTCCTTTATAAGTAATTTTCATTCATTTTTTTAAGTTTATCTGGCGCCATCTATTGGTAGATATATGGAACTTAAATCTAAAAAAAAAAAAAACTAAAATTAATTAATTAAATTTAATTACTAAATTAATATTTGAAAAAACTGTATTAACATCAAGTGTCATCCACTACAAGTTAAAAAATGTATTTGAACTTGAGTGGATGAATAAAAAGTATTTTATGAACGATTGAAAATTTGAACAAGATATATATAGGGAGAGTATAAACTAATAGAAGAAATTGAAAAAACAAAAATATTTGACTGAACGAGAATAAAAATAATATTTAAAATTTATTTTCAAGATTATTTTTGAAGTTAAAATGTGGAAAAAAATTTTTATGTTAGCGATCGTCTTTTAATGGTTTTTTTTTTTTTACATTTGTTTCAAGTGTTCCAAAATATATATATATATATATATTTTGAAAATTTTAAAAATTAAATTTACCAAAGTAAAAATATATAGTTTCATTAAATCTTGGTCATAAAAACTATATTATTAAGTTGACTTGGCAAAAACTGTTGTAAATATTAATTTAATATCGTGGCTGCAGCATTTTCAAATAAGAATTCCCCATTAAAAAAAAAATGTAGTATTGTGGGTTATATAGCTGGATTGTAACTGGGTGGGGTTGGGTTGAGACTATAGATACAGGTTTGAGAACTCATTGCTTTATTTACACAAGCACAAACACTAAGCACAAATAATTAGAGATAGACAATATTTAAAATAATTAAAAGACAAATAAGTATAGATTCGTGGAAGGATTCAACTTCTAAGCCGAAAATAAAGAGAATCAGTTACGCGTTGGATGCGCGAAATATATTCTCTCTCTAGGTGAGAGTCTGCAGGACAACAAATATTCTGGGGTGTGCTAAATATATTTCCTCTCGGAATGAGAGATTAAACATTTCTCAACAGAAGCGCGTGATTGTGTTGTACTAAACATTTCTCAGCGGCAGCGCCGATTGCGCTGTACTTCTTCTCGGTTCTTTATCTCGAGGTCTACTGACCATTTCAAATAAAAACCACAGGGAGCGCTCATGCAGTGCAAAGGCGGAAGCACGGTTACAAAACGAAACATATTCTATATCTATATTATTTTTGTAACAAATGCATTCTTTTAATTGTAGAGTCCCGGTCCTGCTGCCTATATGTTGCCAACTACTGACGTTAACATGAACAAAGCTCCGGCGTTTTATATGGGAACAAAACTCCGTACAAAAGAAGCTCGTTCATTTTCACCAGGACCTGCTGCTCATGCTGCACATATGGTAAGACATGTTTTATATTTTGTATACACTTGCGCAAGCTATATTGCAAGCTAAATATATTGCCAGTTGTCAAGAAATATATATAGAAGAAGCTTAAAAATGCATGAGTATTAAAACTCCAACATAATTTTCAATATTTTCAATACTTTAATTTCCAGCCCATGATTGGCATATAATTCATTTGAAGATTCGCGTTTGTTGTGCGACATACTTTTAGTAGCAATCAAATTCATTTGGATAAAACATCTACTTAAAAGTTCAAATTTTCAAAAATTTATCAAAAAATTATTGATTTTCGCAAAGTGAACTCGCATTCTTCACTTTCACGTAAAAAAATACTAAAACCCTCATTTTACCGATTGAGCTACCACCTGCTGGTTTCAATTTCCATTGCAAATTGAAACCTCCAAATAGCTTCATAAAAATAAAGTACAGTCGGCTCCAGGCCCAGTGTAAATTGATAAAAACCATTGCAAAATTACAATTAAATTACAATTACAATTAAAAATAAAATCAAAACCATAAAGATTATAGAGAAATAAAAAAAAAAAAAAAAAAAAAAAAAAAAAAAACAATCAAAAACAAAGCAATGACGGAAGAAGCAAAGCCATAGCACCAATGAGCACCCACGCAGCCTCAGATACAAATACGCGCAAACACGCCCCTTATTCAAACATAACCAGGACCATTGAAATGTGTTGATAGAGATTCAGTGTCAAAAAGTGTCAATAAAAAGGAGTCAGAAATGAAAAAAAGTGTCCAAGAGAAGCAAAGAGGAAAACCCTTTACTTATTAATATTTAAAACATGCTTCGGTCTTTTACGAGTGCAAGGAATTGAAATGTCATAATTAAAGTTGTTGATAGCATTAATTACCGGATTATGTGAATTATGTATAGAAGTGTAAAAATTTTGAGCAATTTTGTCAACATATTCGCGAAAGCTAGGCATAGAAAGAGAGCGTTTAATTTCTTTATTTCGGAAATACCATGGTGCGTCAACAATCATTCTGATGACTTTATTTTCTAGACGTTCAATAATAAGAAAATTACTTTTCGCAGTTGAGCCCCAAACTGGACTCGCATATGCTATAATTGGACGTAAATAAGCAAGATAGATTAGTTTTTCAGTTCAATGGTTAGTATAGAGTGCCTTCCTAAGACAGAATAGAATTTTCTTAGTTGGTTATTGAATTTATTTCTTACGTAGTCAATATGAGCTTTAAAGGTTAGTTGGCGATCAAGAATTACTCCTAAATATTTAGCTTCTTTAGACCAGGAAATGTTAGTATTGTAAAGAGTTATATTAGGAGGAGTACGGTTATTTTTCCTGGTAAATAGTACGGCTTCAGTCTTCGCGACATTAAGTTTAATTTTCCATGTATCCAACCAAATTTCAAGTTTATTGATGTAATTTTGTAAATTTTTCTGTAAAATGTGTATTTTCCTCCCCTGTGTAATAATAGCTGTATCATCAGCATATAGAGTCAATTTAATCGTGTGTTCTTGTGGTATGTCATTTGTGTAGATGTTGTATAAAAAAGGTCCCAAAATCGAGCCCTGAGGAACGCCTGCAAGAATATTACAGATTTTAGAGTCAACTTGATTAACCGAAACAACAAAGCTTCTTTCTGATAAATAGTGCATGATAATTTTGATGATAAATGGAGAATACCTAAATTGAATCATTTTATGAATTAGCCCATGCAGCCAGACTCTGTCGAAGGCTTTTGCCACATCCAGGAAAATTGCCGCAGTGTCCATCTTCCAAGAGAACCCTTCGCAAATGGTCTCCGTAATATTAAAAAGTTGATGAGTTGTGGATAGTTCTTGAGTGAAACCGAATTGCTGTGAGATGAGGATGTTTAAGTCTTTAGATTCTTTATTTAAAATATCTGCTATGACGCGCTCCACAATTTTACTAAGAGAAGATAGAAGAGATATTGGTCGATAGCTAGTAGATGAGGTGGGGTCCTTACCAGGCTTGAGGATAGGAAGGATCCGTGCTGTTTTCCAACATTTAGGGTAGTGGCTGTAGGTTAATATTGCATCAGTGATCTTACAAATTTGTAAGATTATTTTATATGGAATGTTTTTGAGCATCTTGTTGGTTATACAATCAATCCCCGGAGTTTTACAAATATTGAGGTTTGAAATAATATTGACTATTGTAGAAGCTTTAGTATGAGGAGCAGTAGAAGTCGGGCTGTTATTAATTGCTAAAAAGGATGAGATGGAATTCTCAACTTCAGATTCAATATAATTATTGGTAGTGGGGTTCTCTTGAAATTGCTCTTGCAAAGTGGTGGCAAGAATGTCCGCTTTCTCAACAGCAGTAGTGACTGTAGAGGTGGAACTTTGAAGAGAGTGTATCGTTGTTCTTTTCTTCCTGAATCTGCCACAGAGTTTCCAGATGGAGCCATCTTCGACATTTACAGTTTCGAGACGTTTGTCCCAGCAATCATTTTTATATTTTATAATAGCACGTTTAAGAAGATTTTGATGGTGATTATAAATGTTCTTACTGCGTGGATCGCGATAAATTTGCCATAATTTTCGTGCATTATTTCTGTTAGTAATTAGAATTTTAATAGCAGGAGGCAAGTAAGTTTTATGATTAGGAGGAAGCGGTTTGGAGGCAGCTTGATGAGCAGCAATAATCTTAGCAGTTAGTTCATTAATAGCATCATCAATTTCTTTAGGAGAAGAGATGGGAATGGAGGAGTATTTAAAATTTGTATCAAGAATGTTAGAAAATTTAGACCAACAAGTAGTGACATTCGGACTAGGTAAATTATGCAGCGCTCGAAAGTTATAGTCAATAAGTACCGGGTTATGATCTGAGGAAAGTTCATCGACAGAGTTTATGGTATTAGTAAAATGGAAGTTGTTAGTAACTACTAAATCAATTATGGAAGTGGAGTTAGTGCCAATTCGAGTAGGAGTGTTAGGAGCAATAAGATCAAGATTTAAATTATGCACATAATTTTGCAAAGTAGCGCCAGTAGTATTTTTATAGTTGCAACCCCAGTTAGTATGATGCGCATTAAAATCCCCCGCAAGAATAACGCTATTGTTAAGGGAGAATAATATATCTAGATCATTAGTAAGGTTAGTAGCAGCAATACCATTCGGGACGTAGACAGAATTTACATAAAGAGATGGAAGATGTGGAAAATTTAGAGAGATGATGGTGGCTTTAATTCCAATTAGCTGTGGAGTAGTGATGTGACAATGAGGTAAAGAATTTTTGATAAAGATGCCTGTTCCCCCAGAGACTGGATCTTGAGGACCATCGTTTCGATAGAAAGTGTACCCCATTAGATAAGGTGTTTGAGAATGCTTAAGGTGTGTTTCCTGAAGCAGTACTATATCCGGATTATAATTATCAACAAAGTTAGTAAATTCGAGCATTTTAAACCAAATGTTACAAGCATTCCAATAGCAAATGCGCAGCCCAGAAACCAACTGAGTCATTAAGGAGTAGTAGAGGGAGTTTGAGTTGCAAGGCCATTTATAAATACCTGCAACTTGTCTACTTTATTATCCGCGCTGCGAACCTGTTGGAGAATATTGGCCGAATTTTTCAAATCAGAAAAAATGGAAACAAATTCCTTCATTAATAAAAGTGCATTTTGGATAAGGGGGCTTGATCCGCGATACTCTTTAATTGACTCAGTTGATTTTGAGAAAATTCATTGTTTATAATAGTGGAAGTAGCTGGTTGTTGTTGTTGAGTAGTTTGAGTCCTTGCAGCCGAAGCGTAGGAAAAGTTTGATGTAACCTGTCGGGCTGGTGTATATTTAGGAAAAGTAGCATACTTAGTTGTGTTAACTTTAATTTTTGGAAACTTGGCGCAACCTCTCCAAGCTGCAGTATGTCCTGATTGTCCACAGTTAATGCATTGTGGAATGTCCAACCTTTCATATGTTTTGCATTCTTTGTGCGAGTGTTCTTCACCGCATTTTAAACACCTAGCTTTAAACCCACAGTTATTAGAACTGTGATGGAAAAAATTACATTTAAAGCATTGCAAGGTTGTTGGCTTCTTGTTGAACTTTTCCACCACCACTGCTAGGTACATAAGCCTGTTGATTTTGAAGACCTCTTGATTTTTTTTTTTTAGAGCGAGGCAAAGTTATTTGAAAGATTGGGAGAGGCTGCTTATCCTTGGTCCTGGTCAGTTGGACTACTTTCTCGGCGTTAAAACCCTTAGCAGCCAGAGCTGCTTTAATTTCATTAGTGTCAGCTTCTCTATGAAGGCCTTTGATGACCGCCTTGATTGGTCGTAGAAATTTAGGAGTAATGACAAAGAATTCAATGTCACTCTTGTTTAAAAATCGCGTAATTTCGCGGTGTTGATCTTCAGAGGACGGGAAGATTTTAATCATCTCACCCGCTAATTTAATATGTACATCGCCATCAAATTGATCATCAATAAGCTTCAGCATATCATTTAAATTCGCCTTTGGTTTAACCATTATTGGCGGCATTTTCCGTACAATCGTAACACTGTCTTCCTCGACAACTGCGTCAGTGCTCAGCGCATTAAATTGATTTTTAGTTACAACAGTTTCAGCAGGTTTATCCTTACAATAAGTGAAAGTAGCCTTGGCTATTAATTTTTAGAGGGGGTTTTAAACTCCCCTGAATCTTTATCATTGTCATTATTTGCAATGTGGCTAGCATTGCGTTTACTTTTATTTTTACTATTTACAGTTAACTTATTTACTTTAGCATTTTTAGTGTTAGCACTATTAATATTTACATCTACACTAGCATCATTAATTTTACCCATATTTACAGTATTTACATTTTTAGTATGCAATGGACAATTAACAACTGGGCAAGGAAAACGACTTACCCATTCCACCAGGTAGTGCTTCTTCTGGAGCAAATTCTCATTGATCTGCAAGTAATCTTGCGGCAGATCTGATCTTTGCGACTGTGCGACAATAGAGTCGATCACGTCTATTTCCTTCAAAGCAGTTGTAAGTTGCCGACACATCCCCTCTGGGGTTAACTTTTCATTTTCCTGTTTTTTGATCATAGCATCCACTGCAGTCGTCGAGAGTACTCCCCGATGGTCCTCAGAAGAACCGTTCCCCTCGTTGGATATCTCCATCTCATTCATCATTCAGAAGTAGAGAAAACGCAGACGGCAAATGATCTTGCCTTCCACGTCATCAGGCGGCAGTTCATTGCAAAATGTAAGGGTGGTCATAATGTTTTGGCTCTTGAGTGTATAGGAGAGTGTGAAACTATTAGTAGGAATTGAGAAATAAAGGTCAAGGAGATTAGTTAATTAATGACGCGCATTAAAGCATATTTTTTTTCAAAATTTACATTCGGTATGACTCTTTAAAATAGTAATATTTATTAAAATGTAAACTATCTTAAAGTAACCAAAATAAATCAATTCAAGTTCTTATAAGGAATTCAGAGAATAACGGATTCAGAGAATAACGGATACGAATTTTAATACTTTTGCTTCCAATCACTGATAAAGAAAAAATATTTAAGTTTTTAAATTTGTTTGCTATTTTTACCTTCAAATTTTATTAACAAGTGGGTTTTTTCTTTAATGTTTTGAGAATTTGTATAGTTTTTTTTTAAAAATTAGATAATAAACATTAAAATTTACATAAATAAACTTTAATTTTTAAAATGCAAATAAATTTACGTAAATTTTAATGTGTTTTTGAGGTAAATATTGTATCGTATTTTTTTATCCACAAATTTTTTAATTTTTAAAAATTAAACTCATATTTGTGAAAATTGCAACACCATGAAGGAATCGTCATAATTGAATGAAATTTAATACACAGTTGAGTGGTAGAGGTACAAATAAATGATTAAATGTTCAAAGCAAACAAACAATAACAAGAGCTCGGAATCAGTATTTTTGTGTAGCCACCACGCGCCGCAATAAGTGCTGCTACACGACGTGGCATGGAGTCAAACAAATTTTGAATGTTTGCCTGAGGAAGAGCATTCCATATTGTTTGTATGCGCTCCCCAAGTTCGTCTGCAGAAGCAACAGGACGAGGATCACGAGCGAGACGCCGACCAACGAAATCCCACACATGTCAATCGGCGACATATCCGGGAATACGCAGGCCAAGGAAGAAGCTGTACCTGCCGCGTTGCAAAGAAGGATTGACCAGTCCTAGCGATATGAGGGCGGGCATTGCTCTGTTGAAATACAGCGCATGGCAAGCTTTGAAGGAAGGGAACAGCTTTGGGCTGTAGAACTTCACTGATGTACCGGTTGCTGTTCAGATTGCCCACAATTCTTAGCAATTGAGATCGTCTATGATATGCTATGGCACCCCAGACCATAACTCCGGGTGTTCGTCCACTGCGGCATTCGATAAGGCACTCCGGAAGGAGGCGTTCACCGGCATAGTCTGACACGAATGCGGCCATCATGGTACCACAAATTAAAGCGGGATTCGTCAGGAACACGACATGCTGCCAATCAGCACGCCAGTCTCTATGCTGAGCGGTCCATTGTTGGCCGCAGGCGGCGATGGTTTAGCGTGAGAGGGATCCTGTATAAAGGAGTCCTTGCGCGCAATCCACGCTGCAGCAGACGTCTACGAATTGATGAAGCACACAATGAAACACCTGTAGTAATTGACCACTGTGCTGCCAATTGTCTAGAGGAAGCTGTACGGTCCGTCAGCGCCATGCGGACCAGGTGTCTTATCATCGTGAACTGACGTCACATTTCGGAGTCCACTCCGGATTTCCGAGTTGTCCGACACTCGTCTGTCCACTGCTACCAAAGACGCATCACAGTGCTGCTGTTACCCTGCACACGAGCGGCTACTGCACGATAAGACAATCCAGCTTCACGAAGGCCGATGATTCTCAACCCGTTCAAACTCTGTAAGTTGTTCAAATCTCGCTCTCTTTCGTCGAAGAGGCATAAGTAACGATTGAGCTAACGTTTACCACTAGCAGATAACCACCGATAACCATACACGCCTCGCTGCAGCCGTCTATTTATTCGGATTCATCCGCCGTTCAGAGGGCGTTGCTCAGCATACGCATGCGCTACGGATTTGAAATTCTAATCATTTGCATATCCTGAAATTGCGCTAATTTGCATTTCCTGAAATTTTCAGCTCACTCGCGTAAGTCCTTCATGTGTTGCAATTTTCACAAACATGAGTTTAAATTAGTTTTTAAAATTTTTAAAAAAATTTGAGTTGTATTAAAATTTTAAAGTTATTGAATGCAGGAAAACTATGATTGAATGGTATATGAATTCTCCACAAAGCTACGCCAAAACTACTTATTCGTATCAAGGAATATGTGAATCTGTAACTTATATGTAACTTATATGTCATCGCACAGCTTTACGATAATCTAGGCGGCGTATTTGAGAGATAAAGGACTGGGAGCTCGTATCATAAAGCACAAGGTAGGCAGGTCAAGATAGTCTAGCTAGACTAAGGTAATCATGCTGTCAGAATAGGAGATGCGGAAATTAAATAAGATGATTATATATGTTGTTGATTATATAAGTTAATATTAATTATATAAGTTGTTTATCAATTAGAAACAATAATTGATTATTCTTTTCGATATCTTTTTTATAAAACACTATCTTTTTAATTATAGGATCAGGCTATCATGTCATCAGACAGGTTAAATTCTTGTTCGATATTACGAATTTCTTTTGCCATTTTATCACCATTGTTCGAGATATTTTCACCTGCAATTTATATTTATTTTTGGTTTTAATTCATCCAAACTAGTTGCTTGAGCGATTATGATGTGATGTCGCAAGTCCTTGACATCTGTGTGAAATTTCACGTCAAAATATTCATTAGTGTTTGAGTTACATTTAGCTTTGTGAGGCGCTAAAACTGATTCCGGCGATTTTTGAAATGTCTGAATTAATTGAGCAAAGAACTTGCGTTAAATTTCGTTTGCGGAAACGTGAAGAATGTTGCAGAAGGCATTCGGTGAGCATTCCTATATCGGAAAAGAAATATTTGCAAGTGGTATAAACAGTTCAAAGAAGACGAAGAGCCCTCTGGTGGACCATCAACATCAACCGACGAAGCTCACGCCCAAAAAATTAAAGATTTGGTGCTTGCAAACCGGCGATTTACAATTAGATACCTTGCTGATAATGTTGGAATTTCAAAAGGATCGATTCAGTTCCATTTTGGGCCTCAAACGCGTCAAATATCGATTGATACCGAAAACACTGAAGGCGTCAGCTCACGCTGCATTGATTCTTCGTGACTTTTTCGCCAAAAATGAACCTATATCGTTCCACAACCACCGTATTCACACTGTGGGATTTCTGGCTAATCTCAAAAGACCCCTCCTGGGACACCGTTTTGAATCGATTGAAGAAATTCAACGTGAATCGCCACGCATTTTGAAGGCCATCCCTGCCGATGACTTTTTAGCATGCTTTGAGGAAAAAAAAAAAAGTTGGCATAAGTGCATTGTGTCCGAAGGGGATTATTTTGAAGGTGATGAAATAAATTTGGAAGAATAAATAAAGAATTTTTGAAAAAAAAAAATAATTGGCCTTACTTTTTGGGCACAGTAGTATACGTTATTGTATGATTATTTTGTAGGTCTTTTGTTAACTGTATTTTAATCATTTAACCCTATTTCTCTGAAACATACTTCCATCGTTCGCATTAATTACAAAATAACTGTTTTTAAGATTTAAAGGTTAATAATGACATGAGAGGTTTTATGCACAGTTCAATGTATTACATAAAAAGGTATAGTACGTCCTTTTCCGTTTTGAAAGTTAGGTATCAAACTAAATCTAAAAGTGCAATATTTCATCAAGTTTGGACAATGTTTGGCCGTGCTTATTCTTGATTTTGATAATATCGTGCCAATGAGATTGCTTGCATTTTGTTAGAACTTTGTTTTGTTTATTTGTTTAGATAGTTTTGTTAGTTTTTAGTTTTTGTTTAGTTGTTTAGATAGTTTTGTTAGTTTGTTTTGTTTAGTTGTTTAGATAGTTTTGTTAGTTTGTTTTGTTTAGTTGTTTAGATAGTTCTTTTTTTTTTGTTTATTTATTTATTTTTTTTTTTTTATTTTTTGGTAGTTTTTTTCAAAAATTTGTTTAGGTGGTTTTTTTTTTTTTTTTGTTTGCTTTTTTTTTTATTTGTTTAGGTAGTTTTATTGGTTTGTTTTGTTTGTACATCGATATATGTTTAATTTCTATTTAGCGTTATTGCTATATTAAAGAAGATGAAAAAAAGTGATCATAAATTAAGTAGGCCTTTATCTTTTTTTATCCTTTTTCAAACATATTTCAATTAAAAAAATATGATCTGAAAAGAGAAATAAAATAATTTTAGATTCAATTCAGTGTGGTGATATTTTACATAATCCAAAATATTTCTGTTTCTTTACATTTTTCTTGTATTAATATAAACCAAATTAATTTTTTAGGTAAATAGATTTATTATATGCAAAAATTTATGTTAAATTACTGCTTTTCAGATATATATTTACCAAAAATAGTTGAATAGATGACGAGTTATATTTCAAATCGAAGAAATTAACATAACTTAAAACACAATATTTAAATTTATTAAACTATTAAAAACATTTTCAAAAATATATTTTACATAAATACAATCTTACAGTGCATTTCCACTATACACAGTATAGAAGCTGCCTGAGTAACTTCTTCCTGTAATGTTAATGTCCTGTAAAAGAAACAATAAATTAATTTTAATAGGACACATTCAAATAATAAATTTCAATTTTGCATTGATTATATAGCCAGCAACCATTGCTATTCATTTTGAAAATAAGGTTACTTAAAACATCAGAATAAAAATAAACGAATTCAAGAGGCAAGAATTAAATTTTTAATTATTTTTTATATTTCATACATTAAAAACAAGTTCTGGTTTAATAAAGAATTGAATTAAAATTTTAGAGATATAACTAATTTTTCAATAAAAAAATTTAACTGATGGCAAGTATTATAGGCAAAAATAGATTCAGAATTAAAATCCCTTTATTAAATCTATGTGAAGCAAAATTTATTCATTAAATCTATGTGAGGCTTTTTAAATTTTTTTTTTTTCTTATTCCTCTTGGTCGGGTCATTATCAGCTTCTGTTGTGATGGAGAAGTCTGACTTGGCTCTGTGTCGTTGAAGAAGGAGGGTAGTGCTTTCCGAGAGGACTTTTAAACGAACTACCCCGTATTTCAGTGTCGTATGGGTGAAAACTCCCACCAGGTAGTCCGATTAATTAGGCAAGATGCTGAACATGACATATGCCATCGAGTCTCTCCGTTTTTGAAAGAATGTCTATAACAAAGCCGCCAGCGGATTGAACCTCAGCCGTTGAACCAGCGGCGCAGTTGCCCCTGAGCTACGAATCGGGAAACTTTAACATTTCTTATAGTATTTTGAGATTAATTTTGTGAACGTTTAGATTATTTTTCTTATCCCTTTTGGTCAAGTCATTAGCAACATTTTAGACCAAGCCCAAGTTCATTACTTTGTTACTTAATAATAAAATATTTAATATTACTTTGCTACTTAATAATAATTAACATGGTCATTGCGATTATTATGAATAATATAAAAATATTTCATATAAATTATTTTGCGATGAATAATATGAAAGTAATTGCGTGAAAAATTACAAACATTCATGCAAATTACTTTTAGGTAAAATGCCATAATTCGACATTTTAAAATTTTAAAAATTTAATTAAAGATGAAATATAATTGTAAAAAAAAAAAAAAAAATAAAAATAAATAATAAAAAAAAAAAAAATTGTTGTTGTTGCATATTCTGTCAAAGAATAAAGCATACTAGGTCGCAAAAGAAGTTCAGTAACAACTACTTGTTAAGTAATTTATTTAATTCAAATCAGCAAATTTAAAAATAAATTTGTTTATTTCAAATAATAAATAATAGACAGTTGAGATGTGTCTGAATTATTTTTTTTTTTCACCAATTCCAGTAATAGGAAAATTTTTGAAAATATTTAACTGTAGAAAAAAAAAAAATCGGAAGAATTAAGTTTTTAATTTATAAATAATTCTTAAATAAAGCAATCTAATAAAATATAACTAAATTTGTCAAGTTTGTTTCAAAATTGAATTAAAAACTTTTCTATAAAAATAAAAATATTACATTAAAATCGAAATGTTAAAAATAATTAAAATATGTATTTACAATTTTTCTCAGTAAAATAACAGAGATACATAAAAATATATAAATTAAAAAGTGTATAAAAATTTCCCGTAATTTTTTTTTATATATATGTTAGATGTTCAGTAATATTTGTGCATTATTAGAATATGATATTAATTATAAATCACATATTTAAAAAAAAATATTTCTGGGTAATACAAAATAGCTTCGCAAATGAAAAAATAAATAAACAGAAAATTAAAATGCCTTTCGATAATAATACAAAAAAAAAAATATTTTGAATAAAAAATTTAGGAAATTAATTTATGCAGATTATATTATAAAATATATAATTTTACTTATTATTTTATTTTATATTATTTTTTTTCTTATCATATTTTATGCACACAAAAAATAACATTGTATACATTACAGATAATAAATTATGTTCAATCCCCGATTGTGTATGTTTTATCTACCGTATTTTCCTTCATATAATCCATGGATTATACGTGAAAGAATTTCTCAGTAAGGATTATAGGCCGCTGCAGCTGCCGCTGCTAATCTGTGGACTTTTTATTTAGAAGTATTGGTAAAACAACGTACAACGTAAGATGTAAACAACGTTTTCTGTCGAATTATAAAAAATACAAACTTAATAACATCTTTTTTGCATACTACTACATCCTCCAAAATACATAATACTCCATCCTATACAACACAAAATATTTCATTACGTAGGAATTCACTTACTTTACACCCTACCTTGGCAACAAAATAATTGGAGATCTAGTTTATCGTAAGACTTGAATAACATACTAATTATTAAAATTAAAAAACAAACAGACCTGCATGCTTTATTCCTAGGTAAATTTGAATAAAAGTACTTTCAAAAACAAGATGTTTTCTACATACCTTCAAATATTTTTCAGTGATTGCCCTGTTTTTAATGGCAATATAAGGGACAAATACTTTAAGCAATTAATTCGATTTAAGCAATTCGATTAATTAATTTAAGCAATTCGTATTGAAATTACCTAGTTTGAAATTAAATTGGTGTCTCTCTACAAAATTTTAAAAAAATGGTATGGAAATTATGTATATATAATATATAGATGTATAATGTATATAATATATATATATATATATATGAATAAAAAAAAAGAGAAGAAAAGGTAAAAGTTGCTAATTCCTTTTCAAATGTTTCATTAAAAATGAATTAAATTAAATGAAACAAAACTTCTAGTTAAACAAAAAGTAATAATTTAGAACATAAAAGAAAATAATGAAAATAAAGAAAATAAAGAAAATAATAATTTAATTATGATTTTTTCAATGTTAACCCCCCCTCCCCCCTGCTTTTTCTATTATGTTCATTGCAGATAATAAGCTGTGTGACGCTAATGAAATATTTTTAAAGCCATTCATAAGTCTCCTGCTTAATGAATTTTTCGAAATATTGTTACGCTATTATATTTAAAAAAATATTAATTGCAACATTGATATTAAAGTTCATTTGATTGCACTTTCAATCATCGCTTAATATCTAAAAATACAAAAATTCTCCTGCTTAATGAATTCTTTGAAATATTGTTAAACTCTTATTTAAAAAAAAAAATTAATCACAACTTTCAATATTAAAATTCATTTATTGCACTTTGCTAATAACATTTAAAAATAAAAAAAAATTATTAAAGTGTGTTATAATTTTCAGACATATGAATCTAAATGATTCTGAAATCAATAAAATCCCTATTTTTAAACGATAAAGTTTTAAAATCTATTTTGTAAAAAAAGATGTTAATAATAGATATGATTAAATCTAGATGTCATATTTTTATATTTATATCCACATTGTTAATCATATACTGTATAAAATATTTTAGTTTAAGCGAACTATTAAATGGATTTACACTATTTAAAAATGACTAATTATCATTAAACTAATAGAATAATAGCAACTTTTTAAATAATTTTCAACCAACTTTTTCTAGGGACATCCAAACGTTGAATCATACTTAACATTGTTAATACAAAATTTTTAATAGAGATATTTAAATTTACGTGTATTACACCATTTTATTTGAAAATGATATAAATATGTTTATTCATGCAATGATATATTTAATAAATAATAAAATGTTTTGGAAAGAGAAGTTACAAGGATAATTTTTGGCATTGTGTTATTATAAATATAAATAAAACCCATCTATTGTAAAACGTCATTACACAATTGTTTCCAAAATTAGATAGATTAGATTTCAAATTATATCAAATTATAATCAATTATAATGGTTAATCATTAGGATTAATTATTTATCAAATTTTAAGTTAAATTCCAAATTATATCACTTTCAAATAAAAAGCTTAAAATTTTAAAAATAACATTAAAAGCACCAGCATAATGTCAACTACAACCAATTCCAGAAATATTGCTTACCTGTAAGATTAGTCCCAAAATTTTTCAAATTGATCCCTCATTCATCTACAATACGAAAAACTTTCATCCAATACTTGCCAGCCAATCGTTTTAAAAAAAAAAAAAATAAAAAAAAAAAAAATTAAATAAAAAGTCGTCAATGAAAAAAAAAAAAAAAAAATGAAAAGAAAAAGGTAGGGGGTTGTTCGAAAAGCACTACAGTTCAGCGATCTTCCAAGGGCTCTTCAGCTATCTCGGGTCCTATCGGTGCGTTTTCCTGGCCGGAGTCTTGTTGCGTTTCATCCTCGACAACCTCTTGTCGTGTGAGGAGAACAGACACGAACATGATGGTGAAGATGATGAAGAAGAGGAAGATGTGGTGCAGAGAGAAAAGGTTCAGATGGCATCCGAGGATCAATGTCACCACGAAGATCACCCCCCGGCTGCAGAGTAGGCATTATTCTTCCGAGTCGCTCCAATGTGTCGGTTGGTGGGCAGCCTCTTTCCAAGGAGCTGCTTTAATGTACTATATATCGATCCACCGACTGCTTCCTCCGAAAGAACTGAAAGAGAAAGAAATGACTCTCAGAGGGTGAAGGAAAAAAGGAGAAAAGAAGATGAAGATGAAATTGATCAATTTTACTACGAATATTGTTTGCCTTTTTGACTTACCAGTAGTTTTGTCTACCGCGATGCTGGTACACCAATGCTTGTATAAGAGATTATCTTCGATTCTGTTTTGAATCTGGACGTTTGGTCCTGTAAGTGGAAGAGATGAGGGGATGGGAAGCTAAGAGGAAGCGCAAGAGCTCCCCGCGCATCTGCAGTGTGGGGGTGGTGGGGATTGCACCAAGCTGCAAGGATCACGCTGGGTTGTTACCTGGATAAAAATGGCGGACGTTGTTGGGAATGAGCAGGGTGGGGTGGGGAATTGGAGGAGGGGGTTAGGTGTATGTAAATATGGCTGGTTCCAGGGAAAGTCCGGGTTTCGCAGAATTATATTCATTAGGCGATATAAATTACAGATATCGCATTCTATATGTTAAATTATATGGCTAATTATATTTTTAGTTATAGGGTCTTGATAATTTTATTTTGATTTTATTCCATGCAATATTTATTATTAAAATGCAAAATGTGTTAATATAATATAAAAAAAAGAGAGAGATTTACAAATTTTTTTTTTCTCTGCTTAAAATGCAGGAATTTATTATGCATTTTTTTCCCCGGAGAAAGTCAGGATAGAGCATCTGGATTGTGCAGAATTATATTCATTAGGAGATATAAATTACAGATATCACATTCTATATATTAAATTATATGGCCTTAAGAATTTTATTTTAATTTTATTCCATGCAATAATTTGTTTAATTTTTTTCTCTGCATAAAATGCATGCATTTATCATGCATTTTTTAATTACATTTGCCTTATAAATGTAGGCAAATTATTAAAATATCAAATGTGTTAATATAAAAAAAAAAAAAAAGAGTAAATTTGTTTAATTTTCTTTTCTCTGCTTAAAATCCGTGCATTTTTTTTCTTTATTATATTTGCCTTATAAATGCAGGCAAATTATTAAAATATGAAATGCATTAATATATATAAAAAAAGAGAGAAAATTTGTTTAATTTTTTGCTCTGCATAAAATGCATGCATTTATTATGCATTTTTTTTCTTTATTGCATTGATAAATTTTGGCAAATAATATAGGAAAATATTTTAAATAAGATATATTAATGTTATGAATAAATCTATATTAAAGATGCTTACTGAATATAAGCAAAGGTCAAAGTTCCAAAGGCATATTTTAATACATTATATAACGCAAAAGATTTTGCATGATATAATTGAAATAAAATGACACAAAGACATTTAATGTTAATTTTATTTTGTACATATATTTAATATCAAAAGGAGTAAACTTAAAAAAGAGAGCGTACTTAATTTTTGTTCTCCACTCATAATGATGCATTTTATTCATACACTATAACTTTATTTATACACTCACACGGTACTTTCTACCTCACCCTTTTATAATGCATTTTTTATTATATTTGTCTTATTAATTTTGCATTTAATATAATAAAAATAAATTACAAATGCAAATATAGATAATAAAATGCAAATAATATAATAAAAATAAATTACGTTAATTGTAATATGAATAAATCTATACTATAGAGATGTTCTTAATGTAGAACAAACCTTCATTACTCAGAGGTTTATTTTAATGCTTTATATAAGGCAATGATTTAATATAATTCTAAATTTTAATAGAGAATAGATAAAACTCTGATTCAGTATTTTATGCACAAATTACAAATTTATAATGCAAGTAGTCATAATGTTTGTTGTAAATTACTTATTATAAATAATAAGTAATTCACCAAGATATTTTATATTCCAAAAAAATTTTAAACATGAAGGAGGAAAAATTTTTGTTATTTTGATATCTTTTCATTTTGTACTATATTTATTATACATTTTTTTATTTCCATTAATCATAAGGTAATACATATTAAATTAATTACACTCACTTTTTATCGATACAAAATAATTTGTACTATAACAATTGCCTCATAATAATTATTATGCTTTCTACCTCCAAAAACTTTTTAAAACCAAATCAGAACCTTAAATGCATTTTCATTGTACTACTGTGCCCAAAATGAAAGATTTTTTTTTTTTTACAAAAACTCTTTATTTATTCTTCCAAATTTATTTCATCACCTTCAAAGTAATCCCCTCCGGACACAATGCACTTATGCAAACTTTTTCCAATCCTCAATGCATGCTAAAATGTCATCGGCAGGGATGGCCTTCAATGCGCGCGCCGATTCACGTAGAATCTCTTCGATCGACTCAAAACGGTGTCCCCGGAGTGATATTTTGAGTTTAGGGAATAGCCAGAAGTTGCACGGTGTGAATACGGTGATTGTGGAACGATATGGGTTTCATTTTTGGCGAAAAAGTCACGAAGAGTCAATGAATGTGAGCTGCCGCATTCACTTGTTTTCGTACCAATCGAAATTTGACGTGTTTGAGGCCCAAAATGGAATTGACCTATCCTTTTGAAATTCCAACATCATCAGAAAGGTCTCTAATTATAAATCAACGGTTTGCAAGCACCGAATCTTTAATTTTTTGGACGTGAGCTTCGTCGGTTGAGGTGGATGGTCGACCAGAGGGTTCTTCGTCTTCAACGCATTCTCTGCTTTCTTGAACTATGTATACTACTTCTAAACATTTCTTTCCGATATAGGAATGCTCACCGAATGCCTTCTGCAACATTCTGTGCGTTTCCGCAAACAAAATTGAATGCAAGTTCTTTGCTCAACTAATTCGGACATTTCAAAAATCGCCGGAATCAGTTTTAGCGCCTCACAACGCCAAGCGTAACTCATGCACTAATGAATATTTTGACGTCTAATTTCACACAGATGTCAAGGACTGTGTCAGCAGCCTAGAAAAAAAAAAAAAATTGAAATTCCATAGGTCCCGGGAATTTTAAATTGAAAATTGGTCTTACTTTTTGGACACAGTAGTATGCTATTTGATTAAAAAAAGTTGAAACTTCTCGTCATGAATTGTAGTAAATCCTTTCGGAGAGAAAAACTGTCATTTAAACTTTTAAGTTAACTTCTTTGTCTTTGTAAAAAAATGAAGGAAATAAGTGAAATGAAGGCTTAGTGGAAAATAAAAGGTTTCATACTCTTTTGTGTATCGGTTTAACACAAAAAATGAGTTTTTAAGTATATTTAGAGCATTTTCAGAGTATAAAAGTATTTTCCCAAGTTTATTACCCTGAGGGTTAAAAAAATTAGTGATACTTAAATTAATATAAAAAAAACTAAAGCACGTATATTTATTATTTTTTAAATATAACCAAATATTTAAATTATTATCATTAAGATTATTTGTCTGCCGGACTCATGGTCCAGTAATAATATGCACAGTTAGCTTCCAGAAGGGCTGTGGTTGTAATGACTACTTTTAGAAAAGAGGAGACTCGATGGCGGTTGTGACAATATGCGTAAAGCATCCCGCATCGATATTCGGGCTGCCTGCTAAGAGTTTTTTTGCCATACGATATCCGCTTGATGGCCAATTGATTAGCGCTCTGGTCTTTGGTACAATAGGCTTCAAGTTCGAATCCTGGCGGTGGCATGGCTGTTTATTAGTAGTTCGAATCGACTTTAAACTATAGTTCCCAGTCTAATTAGCTCAAAGTGTGCACCAAATGACCGTTGAGCGACGAACCAAACCAAACCTATGCGATACTCAAATGCGGGGCAGTTACCCCTAAAAATCCTTCCGAAAGGCAATGTCTTCCCTCAACAACAGTCGGTGGACTGTTTATGGTATGCGTGAAGCTCACGATTGTTCCACAATCACCTTTATAACCAATGGGGGAACTACTACATAACCTTAGTTCCGGGTGAGATATGAAGCAAATAAAAATAAAAAAGTATTATTTATAAGAATAAGTATCACCAAACATTGAAATGTTCAGAAAAGATAGAAATTTATTTTTAATTATATACGATTGCCTGTATCGTGGCTCAATGGTAACATTAACAGTCAGCGTATACAAGGGCTCTGCTGCTGACTGCATTGCTTTTCGGAAACAATAAGACTCTATGGGATTGGGATAATATTTGTTAAGATTCTCGCAACGATAGTCAGGGCGGTCTTGTGGAAGTTTTCTAATTTTTTTACTATACAACACGGAAATGCGAGCTAGTTACATCTAAGGATTCTATCAGGAAGCAATGCTTTATCTGTATTAATTGTCTGTGGGCTGTTTATGCCATACATAAAGAAAATCTAAGCCCCCTCACACATTCAAAATAAAAACATACGAGGTTATTTTTTGCGGAGCCTGATGGCTGAGGGATTGAAGCGCGGTGCCCCAGGTTTTGAGTTCGAGCCCCGGAGGAGTTATGGATGTTTGTAGTGGCTGGGAATCCACTTGGTCTAATATGACTGTAGAATGTTGAGTGTAGGGCTGACAATCTTACTCGTTTCTACCCTTACAATCTTACCCTTTGGCTCCCCATGGGGCTGTTACGCCAATGATAATGATGGTTTCTATCACATATGAAATTTTTTGACCATCACCATACAAATTTAGGTTTTCAATGATTGAAGAATCATCTCCCCATATTCTTCAGAAAACTGGGGTCCAGAAATTAAAGTTGAAAATAACCTTGGGCGAAACCTTGTGTTGAAAGGAACGAGATATTGCAAATCCGGAGATATTGCGAATTGGTGGTCTTTGAACTCTGAGCTGCCGTCCCAGGACATCCCAAATGTGTTCTATCGGATTGGGATCCGGTGAGTTAGACGGCCAGGACATTAACTGGAATTCAGCATCATGTTCCTGGAACCACTCCAACACAATTTAAGCCTTGTGACAAAGGGCGTTGTCCTGTTGGAACATTCCATTTCCAGCTGGAAAAACAGAGGCCATGTAAGGGTGCAACTGGTCCGCAATGATGTTCAGATACCCTGTAGCATTCATGGTCTGCTCTACCACAACCACGGGTCCCAGAGACGCCCAAGAGAACGTCCCCCAAAGCATAACGTCCCCCCCGCCACCACCGGCCTGCGTATGACCTACTGTACATTGAGGGAGCAACTGTTCGCCTGGAAGACGGCGTATCCTGACACGGCCATCGGCGTGATGAATAACAAACCGTGATTCATCTGACCAGGCAACTCTCTCCCACTGATCCATGGACCAGTCACGATGTTCCCGGGCCCAGCGCAGGCGCAGTTGGCGATGACGCTTGGTCAGCAATGGCACACGAGTGGGACGTTTGCTGCGTAGCTCCATATCCAACAGTGTCTGCTGAACAGTCTGCTCCGATACTATTCTACTTGGCCCTGCATTGTATTGGGCTGTCAGCTGAGCCACTGTCTGGCTCCGGTTTTGCTTCACCATGCGAGACAGTCTCCGACTACCTTTTTCTTTGATAGCGTGTGGACGTCCAACACCATGCCGTCTACTGCTGGTTTCACCGTCATTCCTCCACTTTGCATAAGTACTAACAACTGTAGATCGCGAACAACCCACGAGGCGTGCAGTTTCGGAAATACTTGTTCCGAGCCTTCGAGCCATTACAATCTGCCCTCTAGCAAAGTCGCTTAGATCCGCAGCCTTTCCCATCACACACAGAAGTAAGTGAAAGAATGATTCTTCAGACTCTCCAGCAGCAGTTAAATACCACTTCCACCTGATCACGTGCCTTCCCTGTCATCCAGGCGAGTTCATTGCAAAATGTAGGGGTGGTCATAATGTTTCGGCTCTTGAGTGTAGAGAGTGGTTAAAAGTTGCATATTAAGAGGAGTTTTAATATGAATGCCAATATAACGATGTGCTTAACGGTTGACACTGACAGAAATAGTTAGAAACATCTATAAAAGTTATTCATCATGACCTGATTATACCAAAATTGGCAAAATGAACTATACAATAATTTCGAACAACGATTTCTACTGATACCCAATAAAAACAATTGAAGGAAATAATTATCATGGCCGAGTTTGTAAAATATTTTACATTTCTAAAATGAATAGATTTAAACACAAAGCGTTTGCAGAAGATTATTATTAAAATAAATATTTATTTTTTAAATTTATTAATTATTTATTTAAAAGATAATTATTTACTTAAATACAAACATGAAATTCAGGGAATGGGTTGTATATTTTCATTAAATCATGTTTTGCCTTTTTTATGTTGAACAGTGTGTTCTTGTGTTAGCTCACCGGCAGGTGATTATTTTAGGAATTACTGCACTGTAACTACAACAGCACTTCAACTGCAACTACCCTGGTAACTACAACCAGAGAGCTTGACTATCGAAAATAGATGCTTTACAAAAGTCGCCAGCGATTCTCCTCGTTTCTGAAAAGAAAGACTGAAGTGAACATGGATTTGAACTCGAGCTCCAATGTACGCGGACTGCACGTTTCTATAATCCGTAAGTCGAGAACATCCACAGCTTCACAGCCAATCAGATGCAAATGGAACATTTATGTTGTTAGAGGTAATAACTGTTTGATACCTCCGTTATTTTTTTTTTTTTCTGCACTCAGTTTTAAATATCCTTTTAAGAAGTCAAAAACATCCTCTTTATCCATTGGGAAAATCAGAATTTTTTTTTTTTTTGCCCTTACTTCCTTGTACCACTAGAACTCAATTACATTATCACCGACACTTTTTACTGGAGATTAGGTTTTTGTTTTCGTTTCAAACTCCTTACTTTTTTTTCCTAATATTCAGTATAGTAATGTATATAATGATATATAGGTGCGCAGTAGATCTACCTCCCCGTGGTGCACCTGGTAACACTTTTCGGTGGCTAAAGATCTACAACTTGGCATTATGTTAGATTAATGAATTCTGTTTCAGCATGTTTTGTTGTATTCTCTGTTCTTTTTATTTTTCGTTGTTCTTTTTTTTTTTTTTTTTTTTTTTTGCTGTAACTGTTCATATTCTGCCATTGGAAATAAATAATAAAAAATAAAAATGATATATAAATGCACATAATATATATATATATATGTGGACCCGAGCGATAAAGCAATGCAGACATACACAGTAAAGCCTAAGACAGACCGAGCTCTGAGAACTTCGTTCATATAAAACTAACACTACCTGAAAAACAGTAAGTAAGGAAATCCTCTCCATCCGTAACCACCAAGAGTATAACGCCATCATAGGTAATGCACTCTGTTATTTCGTCGAACTTCTTATCGCCATTATTTTCTACAGCCTCTCTCGATGTTGTTTCTCTGGCTTTGGGTTATAATTGTTTTGTGTAATTTATGTTTTTTGCTTTACAAAGAATCCCACACAACTTTTAATGTGCTCCTAAATGCAGTGGAAATTGCGAAAATGGACCAAAGAGTACAGTTATCTTTATACGAATTTTTAAATTAGTTAGTTAAATAGGGAGAAAAAATGGAATTTTCAACAAGAGCTGTAACGAAAAAAAAAAAAAAAAAAAAAAAAAAACTCACTCTGCATTAAAATTTACAGCTTCTGCAATTTTAAAAAACATGTTCATACTATAATAAAAATAAATCAAAATTAAATTACATTTTTGCCAGGAAAATATCAGATCGACAATTTAAAACGTATGTTTGATTTGTATCAGGAAATGTCAGAAAGCCAATATATTTTCATTAGACAGGTATTTAAATCAGAAAAAAATTCGTATCCTATCTGTTATGAAATTAAGATTTTTTTCTGAATGACAATCTATATGGCAATGTTCCAGTTCTGATACCAAGATATTTGGCTTTAGTAAAAGTTAGGGCCAGATATACGTGAGGTCTTGGTTCAGTGTTGTTCATGGATACAAATTAAATTATTTCTCAAAATAAAAGCCATGTTTATTTTGCCATATTTATAAAAATTGCAAAGACAGCGCTGCACAATGGCACACGTTACACACAAATATAATATTTACAAAATTTTCTTAAAAACATGTTTGGTTAAGGTTTTTGTCCCCTCCCCCTTGCGTGGATTGCACTCGACTATTGTACCCTCCTCAGTGGTACCTGACTCTTTTGTCCTCTCCTTTTTTTTCTTCTCTCCAAGGCCAACGGGGGGGAGGGTAGAAACAAGAAAAGCAGGTGGTCCAACCCGTCCATGAAAGAAGGATATATTAACCGAGTTCAAGGATATAGTTTTGGTGGGAATGCATGACGAATCCTTACTGCTTTCTTTGATATTGAAGATACTTCTGAATTATGACCTGATGTTGTGAATAGTCAAAATATTTAAGTAGCACAAGAATTATCGAGCTCACTAACTTCTCATGCTGCACCTATTTGGGAATTGCTAGTAAAATTAATAAGTATAAAATTCAAGTTCTACGAAACAAAATTCTTCGTATACTCACTGGGGCCCCCTGGTTTATCAGAAACGACGTTATTTATAAAGATTTCAGAATTGCCAAAATAGACAGCTATATCACTGAACTTTCTAGGAACTTTTTCCTTGGCTTGAAAAATCATAATAATAACTTAATTAAAGCACAACTCTTATTTTGCACAAGAAGGAAAACATAAATATCCTTTTTCAACTACAAAATGGTCAGCAGATCTGCGACCACCATAAAGATTTATTTTCTTTCTTAAAACTCCTGGATTTCCTACGTTTTCGTAAACATTTATTATTATTTTTTCAAATTTGTTCTCACACTCATGCTTCAGTACCTCTTCTCATTACCGATGGTAGTTTTATATTACGGGTCCTAGAACATTCTCTTCTCATTGTATAGTCTCCCCATTTTTCTGGGAATTCTCGTTTTGCTTCTTAATTCTACTCTGCGTTCCCACGTTCCCTTCCCTCTCTTAACTATCTATTGAATTTATACTTGGGTTCTTTATAATTGATATTTGTTTATTATTCATAATTTATTTATATAATATTTTTGTTTGCTGTTTCTCACGTCCAACTTTTAATTTGACTTTGAGTAGACATGTGTTGGAATTTTTATGCTTTAGTTCGCGCCCCGCAGCGTCACGTGTTAGTTTTATAAAAATCGTTTGGAACCGATTCAGAATTGCGCTGTTGCCGTGGAGATGGGCTGTTGGTTGCTGTGGAGACGGGCTGTTGCCGTGGAGACCAGCTGTTTCTGTGGAAACAAGTTGTTTTATTCTAAAACGAACATTTGTCTTTCAGTTTAGTTTATGCCTTTGAATTGTTACCATCAAACCTGTAATATATCTTTGTAAATAAATGAAGATTTCATAAATGTTTGAATGGATTGATCAATACTTCTCGGACCATCAGAAAGCTATGGCTAACGAGAAAAAATAGAACCACCGAACGAAAGAAACAAGATAGTCGTAGTTACAACATGTGCTTCACGCGCAGTTCTCAACCTTCATTCAATCTAAGGAGCGAACTAGCTTACTATACGTATATCTAGATAGTGTATATATATGGTAACTAAAAAAATAAATTATAATACCTGCAAAATATCATTCACTGTAGACAAATCCATTAAAGGTGAAAGCACAAATAGTTTTCTTACTAAATTAGATAGGCGACAACAGCTTTGCTCAACATCAAATGTTGTAAATGCAGTTGAAAATATTTATATAGTTATTAAAAAAACTTTGTTATGAATTTTAAAATCCTTTTACAAAAAACAGAAAATCAAAAAGTGTTTGAAACTGCTTTTAACTCCGAATATTTAATGATAAAGATTGTAGTGATAACGTTTACATAGCTGAAAAATACTTAAATTAATATTGTGGTTATGAACAGACATGTCTTTTAATAAGTATTGTAAAGAAAAGCTTGGCATTTTAAAATTTAATTCAGATAAAGGAAATATGAACTGCAGATGGAATTTTCTTCTAAAAAAAAAAAAGAAAAATAAATAAATAATCTTTGTATGATAATTATATAAGTTAATGCATTTGGTGTCTTATATCCTTCTCAATATCATAACTATTGATTTGAAATTTCATTTTAAATAAAAAAAAAAAAAAACCATAGAAACATAATGTAAAATACTTCTGTTATATATATATATATATATCTTTTATTTCTTTGCATTGAAATTTATTTTAAATGTATTTTCTGTATAAATTTTATCTAGACTGGGCTATATTATTATTAACCTGTAAATATTTTTGTATATATTTTTAGAAAGTAGGTTTATATAATTCATAAACAAAAACATATGATAACAAATTTTAATATGGATGTTTTTCCCGAAAATTTTTTATTTCTCCTTTAATATTTTTGCATTGAATCTTAAATAAAAATGTGCTTGCCTTTTATTAAATACTTGAAATAAATATGTTTGTGTATGAAATTACTTTTATGGTAATAATTATTTAAACAACAAGCTATTATTTAGTTTCTTACATTTTTTTAGAGGAATATGAAAATGTAACAGAAATTGTCAAATTTCTTTTAAAATCCAAGAAAAAAAAATTATAAATTTATCTTTTATATCTTGAATTTCGTAAGTTTTATTATTTATTTTTTTTTTTCTAATTTGACACCTTAAGAATTTGACGAACGGAAGAATAATTTATTTTCGTAAATTAAATTATAGTTGTAAAAATTATTATTTTTACAACTATGCAAATTAAAGTAGTTACTACAAATTAATACGTTGTGAATATTTTTATGTCTTGTATTATAATATAGGGGGAAAAAGTATAGTATAGTTATTAAACTATAGTGAATTTGAGTGTAAAACTTTTTTTATAGAGCTTAGTTTAAATACAGTGAAGATTATATTTTCAGATATTTGGTTTAATTGGCATAAAAAAAAAAAAGCAAAAATTAGATTTATAAAAAAAATTTAACTTGCAACTGGGAAGACAGGGAAAAATACTTGCTTTTTTTTTTATAAACGTTTTGAGAAATTCGTAAAGACTATGAATTTTTGATAAAGAAATACAAAATAATTTTTCTAATGTTTGATTCATTTAAAAGTTTAAGTAAAAAATTTCAAATGTCTATAATGTTCAAAGCATGCAGTGTGTTTATTTTGCAAAAAAAGAGAGTGTTTTAAAACTCTACATGCCTTCTGACGACAGAAACGATCGATATGGCAATAACATTCTTGCTGAACGCTCCACTTTTACTTGCACGAAACCAGGGGAGAAGTTCATCTCCTATTTCTGGTAAAAACCATCTGAAGAAGAGGGAGAGGGGGGATGATTAGCCGAAATAACGACGAGAACCTATAAAAGATACCCCTTCCCAATAGTCACTTAAATTTCAGATCTTACACCAAACGCATAAATAGATAAGGTTTTTCAGAAAGGAGTTAGATCAGGCACTTATCTAATTAGGGAAACATATTAGTAAAGATACCAATTGCATAATTTCAACTATCGAATCTGGCAGAGATCAGAGTGTCATCGATTGATTTTCCTACTTTCGCTAACGACACTTCTTTTCAAAAAGGGCTAAGACTACTATAGTATGTTAGTCATAAGTATTGATCAAAGATGGTGTTCTCAAGTCGATTCTGATTGTTCGAGAACCTTCGATTCTCTTGTGGTTCCTGCCGTGGCTTCTACTGACCATATAACTAATCGGTATCAAAATCGGACTCCTGCCGAATTGTGTGAGGAATTTATTTTTGAACAATACAAGATGCTTCAGGAATCGATGATCTCGAATAATCTTCAATTAAACTCGGAGAACACGGATGATGAAGATCTTTCTTTGCAATCAAGATCCGTCTCAACAGATCTAAGAATATCCTTTAAAGGATTGATAATAGATTATTAGGTTTCACAAATTCTTCTAAATCCATTAATTTGAGTAAAAAGCTATTAATAATTAAATCCATTAGCAATTACAAAAAAGAATCAGGAGTTGGTATAAAAAAATCTAACTCAGGAGTCGAGAATGTTTTGGCTAATAAATTTCTCTAAATGATGGCTAATAAGGCATTTAATAAATTTCTAGTAAAATTGATCTTTTTATTGGTTATTTTAACGTCATTAACCTTTTTAATCAGATTACGGCATCCCTAAAATAATTTCATCGATCGGCATAAGAATGTTAGCTGTGAGTAACCTGGAGCGTTTTTACTATCTATCGAAATAAAATGTGAAACAATGAATGTATAAGAGGGCTGAAGAAAAAAAAAAAAATCAAGATATAGCTCACAATGAAAGAGCTTGTAACTTACTATCTAGAAATTTAACTATCCATTTTCTTCAAGTAGTATCTGCTTCAAATAATATAATGTAAATTCCTTTCAAAGTATCTGCATTATTGTTTTGCAAAGTATCTGCATTATTGTATGTTACAAAGTGATGTTCTGCCGATAAACAGTGCACCATGGCCAAACAGAACAACTTCTTTTGTAGATATCTAAACAAAACGTCTTGAAAGATGAACTTGAAATCCTTAAAAATAAGTATTATCAAAACTAACCATAAAACAGATCATTTTCACACCGAATTCTACGAATTAATGATAGGTTAATTCCATGTGATACGTATAAATGGAATGAATCATTGTACCAGTAATGTTATGATCATTCTTTTTTATCTGCTTCAAACAGTTCGAACTTCAAACTATTTGTTTGTCAAACCATACAGCATCAAATAATGTAGAACTCGTATTTCTGGTATTATACGAACTGTTTGAATTTTTAAACAGTTCGATGCCGTATGGTACGTAAAATACAGATTCGACATACAAATAATAGGCATTAACGTTTGAAAATGGACTTCTGAATGGTAGAGATACAAATACTGACCAATGACTATATTGTTTTTCTTTCGGCGCCCTCGCGCCCTTCATTGTTTCTATTTCGATAGACAAAAGCGCTCCAGCTCAGCTAGCGCATTCACCCCATGCTGATCGATAATACCACAACAAATGTTGAAAAAGTTAATATTCCATGTTTATTAAGATTATCGTCTGCATTTGTCCAATACCTTATTATCATTAGAAAAGTGATAACCAAGCGTCTCGACTCCTGGTTAGATTTTTTTTGTTATACCAACTCCTGATTTGTAATTGCTAATGGTTGAGTATTAATAGCTTTTTTATGGGTAATGGTTCAAAGCTTTGCATTTCAATCGCTTTAAAGGTGTGCCGGGTCTGATCTTGTTGCAGTCTGTTCTCCAGTTTGGCTGAAGATTATTCAGAGGTGTTAATGGAACCCTGGCCTCAACATTGATTCAAATTTGAAGCAGAGTCATTTGTCGTTGTTCATATGGTCATTAGCCACGGCACCTCGAGGTTCCCATCATTTAATCAGGAAATCATTTGAAACACCATCCTGTTCTTTCATACCACCTGTTTGTTCTGCTTCCACCACAAAGTATATTAGCACAGGCAAATCAATCGATGACCTCATTCTGCAGATAGTTGTACAGTGTGTGTTTCACTGTATGTTTCCACAATTAGATATGCTTCCTGCGAAAAACCTTATCTAGTTTGTGTAAGGTAAGTGACTATTGGAGAAGGGTATTTCTTATTTTACTATATGGCTGGCACCTGAGATGGTTACCAGAGAGGAGATATTTCTCCCCGAGTTTCTGAAAGCCATTCAGCAAATGCACTGCCATAATCTTCAATGAAGGCTAATGGCCCACGAAAAACAAGCTTACACTACGCTCTTTGGCTGGCCTGGGTATTGGCTTTGCCAGCTTTAAATGATCAAACGTAGAATTATTTTGTTTCTTATCAAAAATTCATGGTGTATTTTTATAAATCTAATTTTGCTGCCATAATCTTTTGTCTCCAACTTCCGCTCAAGCAGAAATACCAGCTAAGTTTTTGCTCAAGTCACTATGGTTTAATATTTATGCTATACTTTCCTATATTATAACGAGATAAGCAACATGTCAGGCTGCCAACACAGGCCCCCATGAATTACAAAATAATGTTTTCCCGACAATTTAATTTGCGAGATAAGTATTCTTTCAAGTTAAACAACAAAAGTGTCAAATTAGAAAAAATAAATAATAAAACACGAAATTCAAAAGACAAAAAGACAAGTATAATTTTTCTTGGACACAAAAAGTGACAGTGACCACATTTTCGTATTCCCTCTAAAAGTGAGGAAACTGCAAATGTAACTTGTTGACAAATTATTACCAAACAAAAGGCAATTTCCTACAAGCCCCTTGACCCCATTTCAAGTGACTATAAAAAAGAAGACAGCTATTCAATGCAAAAATATTAAGGAAATAAAAAATTTTTAGGAAGAATATCCATAATGCCCATCTTGTTTTGTTTATGAGCTACCTAAAACAACTCCTGCAAATGACACAGGTTAATGATCCGCAAAATTATACAGCTCCATTTAAAGCAAATTTCAATACAAAAAATGGAGTATATATATGCTAAGAAGCATTATGTTTCTGTTTAAATAATTTCATTACAATAGTTATAAAATTGTTGAAGGAAAGGATGACGCAAATCATTTCAAAACCATTGTATTATTTTCTACTGCATTGAGTCATCCTATGAATAATGCACTTTATTTCTCACTTATCAAATGAATGAAAATACAGCATTTATAATTCGACCGAATAGATTGTGATTAAATATCCACTAGCCCGGTGACTGTAGTCTAGGTTTAGAACCAAAAGATCACAGGAACAATGACTAGTTTACCTAAAGAATTATTATGCATTTTTATACATGATAAAGAAGTCTTCACTGGTTTGATATAATAAGAAAATGAAAACTTAATTACCTTAGGATACAGAAATAGTTATAGAGAACCAAAGTTATTTTAATAAATATATTCAACTTTAATTTTCTTTGTTAAAAAAGAATAATTTTTTTCTACATTCACCAAGTGGCCACGATAACATACATGCCACCAGAAGACGAGGGGTTACCACTGAAATTTTCTGAACTACATGTCAAATTTTCGGATATTAGAAGCATGAAACAAAATTAGACTTCCGCCATTTTTCCCAAAAAAACTGCAATATAAATTTAAAGAAAGCGTTACTGTAACTGCCTGTAGAAACCTAGAAATTTTATTTTAATATGCTTATTTCAGATATAAAAACATAAACACATTAGATATGGAAATATGGAATTTTCAGAACTAGTAACGCTAAATTCTAACCACAATCACCCCTGCATAAGCCCAAGTATTGATTGTGAACTATTTTGTATTAATAAAGAATCTTCATTGAAATAAAAATCGATTTTAGTTTCTCAGTTATTGCATTGCGATAAACGTTTCAAAAAACACTCGAAAATTCTAAACTATATGTACAGAATCTACTTAAATAAGTCACTTTCCATTTGGCGTTTGATTAAAATCTTAGTACATCGTCGGTAATTATTTCAAAAATCTGGATACAATGAAAATTGCATTGCATTTTGATTGGTTAATAATGAAAATGGTTTATTTAAAAAAAATAATGAACACATACATCTAAATATTAATATGATATACAAAATAAATTAAATCGATTTGAAATTACTAAGGACAATAATATTTTGATAGATTGATTCAAAAATTAATTAGGTAAAAATTAATAATTGCATTTAAATTTAGATGAATTTATGAAAGAAAGCCCATAATAATTAAAAAAAAAAATCCACTAAGACATTTCCAATCTACGCGTTCTAGATTTCCAACCCAAATAAACTAGCGAAAATTTAGTCTGCTATCTTTAACACTTTAAAAATTTAAACAAGACAAATTCTAAAGATCTAGATTTTCTCTTTAGAACAGTCCGGTATTCTTAAAAACCTAACCTAGTTTATTTCTCCGCCGTCAGCACTTCCATTGAGAGCTTGCCTCTTATCTTTATCACACCAAGAAACCATTCCCATTCCGATTCCACATCCAACTCTATTTATTCCCCAGCTTCTGTATTAAAGCTTAGAGAGCGTCTAATCCATTTTCCTTCACGAAAGCAAACGATACAAATCAGCAAACGATTTAAAAAAAACGGCACGGCATCGACGTTCAAAAACCAATCCGACTAATAAGCGGAAAAAACAGAATCTGTGACGAATGAGTTCAGCTGCAGCCAGTGTTTTCTCTTTGACAAATAAAAAGGAACCAGTTCTTCGGTATTATTGCCAAGAGGATATTAATAAAAATGAAAATAAAAATAAAGTACAAAAAACACAGGGTGAAAAAAAAAGCCCAACAACAATGAAAAACCTGCAATGTCAGATCGATTGGAATGCAGCGTGTACACTCTTTTTCATTGATGCACAAGCAATACGTAA